>OMLM01003263.1:5893-26909 GCA_900302695.1 Helostoma temminkii | reverse complement strand
TTAAAAGAAATGTATGACAATGCATTGTTCTGCAAATAATGTGCTGGGCAGCAGTGTAGCAGAAATGTGAGAGCATGATTGTCCAGTCAGAGATAAATAGATAAATTATATGTTTGACACTGACCACATCTGCAAGCTTCAAACTGTGCTGCAAGCTTATTTAGTTATGCACACATTTTGGGAAAACATAATACAACCAGAAGCGGCAACTCAAAATAAGGAGCAGATGAAGCAGATGAAGTGAACTTAAATGCCTTTAGCACAGAGGATATGTGAATGTTTAAATGATCTGATTCTGCTGTTATTCTTTAAATAATATCAACACTTTGGAAGTCAGATAACACAGACCTTATCTCTTGCTGTGAGGAAGCGAGGATCGTCCTGGAAGGCCTCTTTTACCAGTTTACTGAAGCGATTAAACAAAGTCAACAACTGCTCCACGTACTTCTCAGAGTCCTGGATAAATATACAGACACACACACAAAAGTAGTTCACTTTAGGCCATTAGTCACTAAATCCCATGCAGAATTTTCCTCACTGTATGAGTTCTGGAGTCGACATAAATGTCAATAAAACCTTACATTTTAACTGCTCTAAGCACGAGAATTGTGGTTTATGTAGTTCTCAGGATTACTTTTCACATCACATCACATTACATCACACTAATTTAAAAATAATATTTTTATTTCTTTTGGCATCTTGTTGCCAAAATACATCAAATCCAGCAGACATTTTAAAAATAACTAAAAATTTTGACTATGAATAAATGGGAAGATATTATCTAGAGCTAATTCGTAATTATCCAAACTCAAAGATTTTATAATTTCACAATTAAACATTGAATGTTTCATAAGCAAATGTAGAAAATGAACATGAGATTAAGAAGTGCTGACAGAAGCCCCTTTCACACATGCACTCCCGACAATCTACAGGTGATCAGGGGTGCACTTTACACGGAGTTGCACTTTCACACATGCAGCACCCACCAGGACATACTCCGTTTGAAATGTGTTTACACACATGGATAATTAGTCTGTTTGATTTTGGTAAGGGAGAGTCTCTGTGCAGAGTGTGCAGAAGGCACGGTGTGACACAAAAAGTTCACTGCAGAAATCAGCTGATTTTTGTTTACAGCATCGAAGCAGAGCCAATCACGTGATTAGGATCGATGTATAATGTATATAACAGTTCCATGAAAGAAACATGAGAGAAAAGCGATACAACAGCAGAAAGCATAATAAATATTTTCTATATTTAACAATGTTGTGTGGAGCAGATCTACTGACAGTGAACGCCCACTCTCTCGCTGTGATTACCCAGAGAATTAATGGCTGTGTTCACACCCAGGCTCACACCGACTTTGTACTAGGGGGCTGGAAGAGTAAAGTCCAGGTAATGTCCGTGCGGGTTGACTTGCATGTTTGCATTCACACATGCAGCTCACCTGAGTAAAGTCCATAGAAAGTGCAGAGTTCAATGCATGTGTGTAAGCGGCTTAACTGTGTAAGTGTGTGGTGTGTGCTTGTACACATACAGTAGTGATAGTCTCAGCAGCAGCCACCATGTCTGCTAGTCCAGCATTGATGATATGTTCTTCAAGGTCTTTCAGCATGGGCTCAATCCCACTGGGAACCTTGTCCATCAGGGAAAACATCAGGTGCAGCTCTGTTCCAGCACAGAAATCATAATGTCTGAATGAACACTACAATTTTGAATTTGTAGATTTGCAGACTTAACAGGCATACAACTGTAAAAACCACAGGATAAAGGACTTTCCAAATTTACAGTTCATCAAGTCTGTCCTGGGCCTCAAACAGAGTTTCCGCATATTTATTTATTTGTTAGATAATTTATAACATTTTTAATTAAATGATTTGGATACAAATTTTTCTTTTGCTTTTCTTTATTCAATGTAAAATAAGTAAAAACTGTATTTAAAAGGTGGAAATACATAGGGTACACGTCAGCTTGAGAGCCTGGTATCCCTCTCACTCACCACAGTAAAGCTCATATGTCTAGTTTTGGCGCGTCTATGTGTGTATTTGGAATAGCAACATGACCGTTACAATTAATGGCCAAAAAATGGTATTCGGAGCAGCCCTAGCCACAACCAGACTTTCTTTGTAGCATTACCCCTAATTTTTAGCAATATGAACCACTACTACTACTGATATTAACAATAATTTCCAGCATGCTTTATAAGGCTGGTGACTCATAATTATCTTTATTTCAAAGTAAAACTATACATGAAACCTAAATCAGGAGAAGTGTCGTGAGTATACAAATGCTCATTAACAACAAATGTGGCAGGGAAAATGTGCAGGGGGTATTACAAAAACAAAAAAGGGTTTCACTAAAACCACTTTCAGGAACACAACTCTACTGTACTAGCCCCCCTGCAGGAAATCAACCAACACTCAGAGAAGTTATTTCTATTTTTAAAGTCTAGCTGGCTGATGCAACAGTGAATGTTGATGCCCCTACTACATGCAGACATAACGGTTTGTGCCCTGAAAACAAACAGGGATTACTTTATCAAGCTACATTTACAACAGCAACAACAGAGCAGCAGTACTCACTCTCTGTTTCATTGCGTTTGATCATCCCTGGACATTCAGCTAGGATCGTCTCTTTGAACGAGGTCACCAGAGCATTCACACAACATTCCATAAGCTGCAAGAAAACAGAAAACAAAGACTATGATAAGGAGAAAACATGCATACATTTAATTAGACTGGATATGTTTGGTGCTTGAACACTGAACTAATAAGAAACAACCCTAAAACAAATGTTTTGGAATGAATGGAGACAAACAGTTGCCAACATGCATGTCCATGTGACTTCTTACTAAGCCTCTTTTGTTTGTGACCAAATAAAATCTAAATAAACCACAAACAAAACAGAAACAGAAATTTCAAACAGAAAACCAGGTTTTTCACATCTGGTGCAAGTTTTCTAAAATAAAGTGGGTTGAATGAATAAAAGTAGTGTTAACTATGGTGTAGACCCAGAAAATAAGCTGATATTATCAACCAATTTTAGTTTATCAAAGACATGTGCTCTGTATATCTACACAATATCAGCTAATAAGCAGCAAGATACTGTGGTCAATAATGCCTACAATGTGCTAGAGATAACTTATAAACAAAAAAATAAAGATCAGCAGATCCTATCAAATACACTTACTGCTTGAACAGAATTACATTCACGACGTGTCTCTAAATATCTAAGTGCTCTCTTCTCCTCTTCTCTCAGCTTTGCATCGGCCTGCATGAAAACACACATAACATAAAACACATATACAATTAATTACTCAACAATAACGAAAACATTCCCATCCACATTCAAAGGTTAAAACTTTTTTTCTACCTAAATCTGCCTCAAAAATGATGTCCTGCTCTGCAAAAACAAATTACTGTTGCTTATGAGTTTGATCAAGTTGGACATTTGAGTTGTTTACAACATAGATGAATCCATGTCTTTGTTATAAGAACAAGTTACATCATACTGCTGGCTTTTTACAGAAGGCATAAAGTTAAAAAAAAAAAAATTTTTTCTTATTGTTTGGCTCACACAAATATTGGGACAAGTGCTAAATATTTGCAGACTGCAGCTTTCAAAAAGAGCTCAGTGAAAGTGTATAGGTTAAGCTATTAATCAAGACAATCCTTGAGAAATTAAATATGTAAT
This sequence comes from Helostoma temminkii, assembly GCA_900302695.1. NCBI lineage: Eukaryota > Metazoa > Chordata > Actinopteri > Anabantiformes > Helostomatidae > Helostoma > Helostoma temminkii. The sequence continues at coordinate 23,219 of OMLM01003263.1, read as the reverse complement.
GAAAACAATTTCTGGTTTTAACACTTATATTTACATATTTCATGTAGTTCTGGACGCCATTCTGTTGCAGGTAGGATGGGGCCTGTGTTCTATAAAACCTCTCTGTGGAGTCCAGGTAGGCTTTCTCAAAGTTATCCCTGTAGATCTGCAGCTTGTCATCTGGGTTGGAACACAGGTTCACTGGTGACAGAGGAGAACAAAAAGGTTATAAACTATGGTGTTTTTGCAATGCTCATGCTGCTTTCTGCTTTCCTAAATAGTAACACTTCCTTTCTGTGCTTCTGTTTCCCCCCATGTGTTTTTATTTCTGTTTTACCGTACGACTCTCGCACTCCTATGACAAGCTGTGAGTCAAAGGCCTCCCCCAGCCTTTCAGCATGCACCAGTTTCATGGCACTGTCCTGCAGGCGACTTTTAATGTTGGAAAAGATCGACTCATTCCATGTGTCCAGCATCAGCTGAAAAAAAAATTAGATAGGTACCGTAACAAGTGTGGTTTAAGTGCACTAAAACATTATAAAAGTTATCCTTTCTTTTCTGCATTCCAAGAATAGTAAAATATTCAAACAAAACAGTGAGACATCTTCTCTCTGCCTGCTGAAACACTGCCTCAACCAACACTTGCTCCTCAGTAGAACATTTTTCAAAAACATATATACAATACATACAACACATATTTCAAAATAAAATAGTTTTTAGAGACCATCCTCACAGTGGACATGCCAGTATCACATGATTCATACTTCAAGATGTTCATCAAAGAAATGTGTTTAGGCTAACTAACCATACAGCTCACTAGTAACAACGATCAAATGTTTTTTACTTCTACCACAGATTACACCACATAAACTCATCATGTCTTCTGCCTTTTATAACTCCTGCTCCTTCATAATGTTCTTAACTTCACTGGTGTTTCAATAAACTATTGGGCAAAATGCTGCTCATATTGACTTCCCTCCTGTCCCTGCTGGTCTCCTCTCTATCTGGGTATTTTCTCCTACTCTGCACTCAAATCTTGAATTCTTGATCTCCCCTCACCTTGCGTACGATGCTGTCCTCCATGTTTGTTTTCTTGTTGCTGCCCTGTTTGCCCATCAGTGTGATCTCCAGCTGACAGAAAGGTTTGGGCAAGATGTCACACTGGGTAAAGAACTTCCTCCACTCTACAATGTAGGCCTTTAGCAATGCTGTGTCATCCTGGTGGCTCAGCACCCGCTGCCATGACAAAAGATACAAGAAAGGTTAGAGGTAATGCAGTGTAGGATATTACATATATATGTAACAAGTATATGGTTCTAGCGATTTAGGGGTCATGACTCCGCAACATCCCCTTAACTCCTGTCATGCTTCTGTCCTGAAATATGTAACTAATGTATTTTTACAACTTTGCCATCGCAGCATGAAAGATTGTTGTGTGGGGGAAAGAGATCACCAATGCATTTTTCACAATGAATTCACTGAGACAAATTACCCAGTCTTTCAGTAACAATTTCAAACAAAGCACCTAGATTGCACTGGTTTGTGCAGCCTTACTGGCTGGGGTTTTGTGGACATTCATTGATTTAGTGCCTTTTTCCAGAGACACTTGGACGTATGGCCAGGAAAAGCTAGGGTCGAAGAGTGACAATTACACCAACTGCATCATTGCCGTCGCTCAAAACACAAAGTGCAAATACAAACACATATTTAGATTTTTTTGCGGTATATCATTTCCTGCTTTTAACTGAAATAGGCCAACAGGAAGTTGGAGCTAATTTCTGGTTGCATTTATTTTTGAAAAAGCATCAGAGGAAGAACTTGGGTATTACTTTCAGCTTGAGGAGGCCAATATGTGGTTCTATTCTGAGTTGTCTGTGTACACATTGTTAGAGGTTGTTGCCCAATTTTGTTTTCCAAACTTTTTATGAAAATGCATGACTTCTGTCTTATAAACTTATCATGAAAATGACCTGTGGCGGCACATTGGGCTATATTTCTGGCTGTAGGACACCAATGGAAGGTCAGACAGCAATGAGACCCAGCCTAAGACACTTCCCATAAAACTTTATATAAGTGTGCCAACTTTCAGCTGTGGGGGTTGTCACTTATCACCTAGGAGGTTATAAGTGATAAAAGAATTTAAAGACTGATCTTAGAAAAATAGCTGTTTTAACTTTTAAAAAAATTATTCTATCCTAGTGCATTTAAGACAAAAATTGAGATAACAGATTTACTTCAACAGTCTTTTTCACTCTTCCTGCCCTGTTCCAGTTTTATGCTGTGCTGGAAGTTATGTGGTCCAACCTACTGTTGTGAACTTTACATAGAAAAAGACGAAGGTACTTATTTAGATGCGAGACCAACATTATAAATTTTCATAATATAAACATAAAAGGAGCGAAAGGGTTTGGGACCGGTGCCAAAACAAACAACAAGTAACCCATAAAAAAAGGCCAACAAAAACACACTAATACACACACTACTTACAGCCTGTGCTTGTTTAATGAAGTCTAGGATGTCCTCTTTGAGGGCTTGATGGATTTTGGCAGGTCCTTTATCATCCCATAAACACACTGCATGGACATCTCTGGAGTTTGGACAAGAAGGAAATCACAAAGTTTCACTGAAGTTCATTATTACATGTTAACAAGGAATGACTGAACCAGTGTACGATGAACATCGCAGTACAGACTTTCAGTAAAGTGATCCATGCAGACTTTGGCACTGGGAACAGTAAGGCATTTGGTGGTTCTGGTACCTCCCAGTTTGTGTTGCCAAGCAACAAAAGTATGTGAGCACTTTCTGTGCTTTTTTTTTTATTGGCAAAACTTTATTAAGTCACAGTGTCTGCAAACACAGTCACACTGTTAGAGACTCACTGAGGAGAGTGACAGCAAAAACAGGAATAAATGTAGTAGCCGTGTCAGAACAAGGTTTCAACACCAACAACACAAAATCTTGCCTCAACTTTGGGAAAAGTGAGGCTCTTTAAAACATTGTATGTAGAACTCCGACATGGTAAATAACTGCATAAGTGTTCTTTGAAATGTGAATCATCTTTCCACATAAATCTTGACTCGTTCCGGTTCCCCTCTCCTCATCCTCTTTCTCAAGACCAAACATAGCTTCCTTTTCTTGACCACTTTCACTCTTGTCACATTTCTTATTAGATATGTTGATTATATCTCAGAGAGCCTGACAACAGACAACAGCTTCTATCCTTAGACCCCCAATCTGGATAATACCTAATCCCTAAAAACACCTTTGACATGAAAACAGGTTGCTGAAATAGCTTTCTATCATAAGAGGTGTTTGATCATGAATTTGTGGGAATTTGAGCTATTAAAACAAGAAAGTTTCTCATCCCAATTTATGAATGCAATCCATCCCACAACAGGCTTACCTACAAATGTACACCATTGTGTGAGGATTATATTAAGTACACCTGGGGGTGAAAAACTAAGCCCATCCATTACATGTGTGCACATGTGAAATGCATCAAAATAGTACGCTATGAATTTGGACTGTCGTGCCAATCTGCATCTAAAGATACACAACTGCTTTCAGGATCTGATCCAGCTGCACTTTCTTAAATGGGGCATACTGAAAAAAAAGCACAGAGCGGCTCTTACGAGAACAAGTCGAACCACTGTTGCTTGGTGACGGCCTCCTGTCTGAGCAGCTTGAGAACGATGGGTCGCATCAGATCCCACTTGTCCTCAAACTGCAGGGACCCCTTGTTCTGATAGAGAGATATGGGATGGTTGGAGTGGGAAGAGGGAAATGAAAGACAGCAATGATAAGTGAGAAAAAGCAAGACATAAATACAGAGATAAAGATAATTTAAGATTCACTGAAGCATGTTTTTAAGTAGTGCTTTTCATAACAACTGAATAAAGCCGTACGAGCATATATACGTTTTAATAACAGTCCAAAGATGAGACTGTTCTTTCCTTAGATCTCACATTCATATTGTGCTGTAATAATATGTTTCAAAGCTTCACTTAAAAGTAAAAATAAAATGCGTCCACACACTGAAATAATATAAAAATCAAGCAGGCATTCAAGCTGGAGCATCTGTCTTTATCCTCAGCCATGCAAGTTTGAGTTTTCAGTGGTTTCCTTTCACAAAGCACACCTGTTTTCTTTAACAATACTTATTTTCACACCGAAAAGGCTGTTTTTATAATCACTTGTAGTCACACTCAGATAAGTTGAGAAAATTACAATCATAAAGTCTTGGAGATCGTTATTATGAAAAGCAGCCAAGTAAAGCCAGTGTTTGACACTTTGTTTGATAAACTGTGTAACTGTGGTGATTCATTTTTGGTACTACTGCTTTCATGTATTTTAGTATATTTGGAAATAGTACCCCAGTTCACAGCAAAAGTAAAATATAAAGTATTTCCTAGCTTCAAGAATATCATGTTTTTACTGTTGTGTGATTACATGATTAGTTTATTTAGGCAGCTGCTCATACATGTTAAGAAAGAAACATATAACTTTAATAGATAAAGGTCATATACTATCCCATTATTTTGAAAATTCTAAAGCATAACTGTTTAGTTTTAAGAACATTTTGCTGAAATCTGCCTATTTTTCTTCTTTAAATGTTAATAATTCAAAAAAACATATATATACTTACACTGTGCCGAAGCAAAAACCCATGAATTGTAATATGATATGTCTACCTCAAGCTTTTAAATGAGGTATAACACATAGGTATTTATGCCTAAGTGTTTTACTGCAGTTTTAGTTTATATTTGTTGCTCCTTTGCTGTAAAGTTGTGTTTTATCAAACTGGTTCAGTTTAGAAACTCTGGTGGAAGGTAGTAATACTGCATCACAGAAATACTAGCAGAATGAACAATTGATTTTCATGATGAATAAGTTAAAAGAATAACTTCCTTAAATAAAATGTTGCAAATAATGACTTTCACTTTATGTTCCTTACAACAACTAATTATTTCAGCTCTACATACAGGGTCATATCTGGGTGCTTGGGATTTTACTGTGTAGAGAATTGTGGTGCACACAACACAACAAGTTTGGAATAATGGATGTGAATGGAGGGATTTAAGGATCAATGCCATACCAGCATTTACTTCAACAAAATCTCATAAAATAATACAAGTGCTACATTAGCAGGACCCATTTCCTCAAACTGTGACAAACTTAACAGTTCATGTGTCCGAGTCTATTTGTGTTTATCCTTACATTTACCTGATTCCAACCAGTTATGTTTACCTACTCCAGAGTTTTGAGCTCTAATATTTACCTGCAGTGGGCAGATTGATCTCTAAACTGTTGATATTATCTATACAAACCCTTTTTTAGTATTTAATGTACAAACAAAACTGTAGCAAATGCACATTAGATCACATTCTGGGCACATGAACACTTTTATTTTCAATTAATGCTGTTTTGGATTTAAACATATCAGATTCTGTAGTGAACAGAAAATACTAAACAGAAATCCCTCATGTTTGGCCATTTAATTGGTGGTAATTAAGATGTATTAGTAAGTATAATCAATAAATAATGCATTTACCCCAAAAACCACAACTACAGTAAACTTTAAATATGAGTAGACTCTAGACATTCACTCCAGATCCAGAATGTTTCTCAGTGTCACTGTGACAATAAACTCACCTCTCGGCTTCAAAGCTTAACCACTGGACACTGACTTACATCTACATTTCAAAGGTATTTTTCCAAAGCAACTTACATATAAGGTTAGGTACGCACACTAGAAGCTGGACCAGAGGAGCTGGGGATTCCACTGCCCATACTCTGGTTAGTGGACTGTGTGGGCATTTTAAGCACTTTTACTCATGGAACTGTCAGGGGTCATACATATTTGGACAAATTAACATAAACATAAATTTAACTGACAATTCATATGTTGGGTTTCTTCCCCAATGATGCTCTGCCAAATCTTTCCTCTTTCCTTCACTGGATATTTTACCTTCAACAAGTAAAACTACATTTTGACCAAACCGTTAAATTAAAGCGGACAGTTTACACTTTAAAGGATACGTTTGCAACTTTTCAAGTCAATCTTTTTTATAATAAAACAATAACTCAGCCCCTATATAAAGACTAAAGCAGGTTTTGTTCCCTCTAAACATTCCTCTTGTTAAGAAAGACCGTTAAGAGATCAATCCAACAGATGGTTCCAATGTAAGCGATAAATCAACAGTCCTCAATCTGTGAAAAAGTATTAAACTGTGTCTGAAGATACTTTCCACCTTAAATCTCCCAAAGTAGCCGGATTAAGACTAAAAATACGTTCGATTTGATTAACTTAGATTGCTGAAGCCTCATATTAGCATTAAATATGCATCTGAATACATTTTACACATGACTTCAGGTGGTGTGAAGCGCTGTAGATTTTCCACATCACTTCCGTTAAAGGTGGTTTAGGAAATGATTTAATCATGGTCTGTATGAACAGGGGGAATCATTACAGGAAGAAAAGCCTGTTTCCATGTTCGTATGGACACATGATTGTTTTAAAACGGATTTGGAAATTTGTGAACCTCTTCATAGTGTTATATCCTATCCATTGTGGTGGCTTACAGAGCCAGAATGAGAGAAAAGGTGTCACTTTCCAAACAGCTGTACCTGAGTGTATTTCTGTCATGCATGAAAATACATAAGCTGCTTTTAATGATTGATGTTAAATGATTCTGGCGCTTGTATTAGGTCAAAACCTAATTTGGTGGTATCACCCACCCCTGACATTAGCCAGGGCCAAAAGTCAGAAGAGGGGGCGGGTCACCTGTCAAAGCTACCCCTTTAGTTGAAAGTGACTAGTTATTTGTTTTTCTGGGTAATCGTATTCAGACAATAAATGATCAGTCCACGTTACATACACAAATGTCTTTAAATATTAGGAGAACTGATGTTTCTCAGTCAGGGCCTTGTGTACACTGTGACTGATTTATCATTGTGACACGAGACCCGGTAGCCAAAATAAAGGCGCTAGGAGCTTAGCAATACTTGGCCAAAAGAAAAAGCTTTGCGGCTGTATTTCAGACGAGAAATGTGTCTGCCGTCAGAGTTTATTTTCATCTCCAACCCAGGAACCCAACACTAGAGAACCATTGTTTTCCTGGGTTCGGCAACAAGGTTTAAGGTTTGTTACGGTTCTTGTTTTGCTATGGGTTCTCGTCGTCGACATGTCTGAAAACCTCTGTTGGCTTTAGCTTAGGAAGAAGACTGGCCTGGGTTCGGTTTGAGGACGGGTTCTGTTCGGGGCAGGGGGTATAAATTCGTAAAGGAAACAGACGCCGACACAACCGGACTTCAACAACGACAACGGTAGCAACTGTGACTTCATTTTTTATTTCATATATTTATACAGTTAGTGCATATACATGCATGACATAACATTTAAAATGGCATATATGCACTAATAGTGAATATATGTAAAAGCGGAAAGTTAAAATCTGCACATAAATACATAAAACACGACATATTTGAGCGCTTCTTACCTTTAACAAATTAGGCGTCGCCATGTTTCTTCAACTTATCACCTCGCAAAATCTCGCGAGAAAGACACCACAGCTGGTTCGGGATTAGGTCATCAGAGTACACTGGCAAGGAAGTTTTGTTTTCATTGAGAAGAACAAAGTGCATATAGCAGGGTAAAGTACAAGTACTATTATTTATTTTTATTTATTTTCACTTGCATGTAGTATATTTGCTGTCACTACATCAGTAGAAGTCACTATAGTTATTGTAGTTGGCCTCAGTGGACTTTTCCCCCCCACATACATGCATTTGTAATTGACATAGTATCAAGATGCGTATTGTGTATAAAGTTTTTGTTTTTAAAAATATTTTATTTATGTCATCGGAATAGTTCTTAGCATTTTCTTGGGTAATTTATTCCTGGGTTGAGAAAAAGTCATTTTGTGGTAATTTAATTAGATTTCAACACATTCAACAATAGCAGGATAAGAAAAAACAAATCACTAATCAACATCAACAAATGTTTTTGTTTATTTTATACACATACATTAGTTATCCACCATGCTTCTTATTAACCCACAAAATATAAAATAAATCAGAAATAGATTTTTTGGAACCCAAATCTTTTCCTTAACGCAGTTAGAACAGTTGATAGGGAAAAAGTGAAAGCTTTTGGTAATCTTGTTTATTCAGTGACCCACAGCGGTAGTGGTGCGTAATTACACATCTCTGCCTATTGGGAATTTTTTTGAATGGGTAGTGATGTTAAAAAAAGACCATTCAGGTAATGATTATAATAGTAAAAAAAAATAGTAATTAGAAAAAATAATAATATAATAAAATTTAAATGCCTCAGACATTATGTGGCAATATTTTCCTGCTAGGACATTCAGTAGCCACACAATTTTGGGTAAGATTAGAAAGATCATTTTCTAACAGTCTCAGTGAAAGTTTACATTTATATGACACAGTCTAGAGTTTAATTGACAACTGTGTAGATTTCAATGAAAACAGTGAGACTTTTTCCAGCTGTGAAATTTGTAATGCTTTTAAAGTTTTATTCATTCCACTGGTTGGTGATATTTCAAAAACAGATGTCTAGGGTGAAGCCTTTATTTATTTTTCATTTGGACGAAGCAACCTGAATCAATCAGTGAAGCACTGTGACGATATATTATCAGCAGTGTAAGTATCAGTAGTAAAAGTTATTTATTCTGCAGAAAAATAGCTCCTAGATTTATATAAGATGATTTATGATGTATTAGCAGTAGACAAGATGTATTTTCTATTTCTTATTTGAAATATAAATCATACTCAAGCACCAGTATTTTATGCTGTAGATGAAAATGTTTCACTATGTAAAGCCCTATAACAAAACATTATCAGGAAATTGTAATGAAAGCATTAATAGGGTGGCGGTGGCTATGAATCCTTGGGCAAGTCATTCGTCCACTAACCACAGAGTCAGTGGTTTGATTCTCATCTCCTTCTAGTCACATGTCAAAGTGTCTTTGAGCAAAATACTAAACGCCAAGTTGCTCTTGTGTGTCACTTTGCACCAAAGAGTCTTCTAAATGTAGATATTAAACAATAGTAACATGCAGTGAAGTCTTACTATGCAGACAAGAACCTAGCTGTGATTTAAAAACATTAGATAAATCAGTCAAGCACTAGTATTAAACTACCATACTTATGCATTAATAAATAGTATTTTACTGTTGTAGCTGCTAAGTTTTCTAAATACTTTTCTTTAATTTTATTTTTGATAAATAATGCATTAATGTAGGCTACCGCAAAAACATCTAAAATGCAACAACCTGCTTTTTTGCACAGTTTGCCTTTTGTACATGTCAAATTCTTGATGAAAGTATGATATCTGAGCCCTTGTTCTCTTGTGCCAAACAGTTTATAATAAATTAAACTCAAATTTGTATTCATCATAGAAATTAAAACAACCAACGCTGTTTTACTCTAAGTTCCCCTCACTATATGTATGTAAAGATGCAGACATGATGCATGATGTTTATTTCAGTTTGCATAGACTATTACATAAAATGTTGTTAATCAGAGTAACAGATCAATATAATTGCAGAACAGGAAACCCAGGACATTCAGGGCCCCTGGAAAGTGGGACAGTTGCTCAATAAATAAACCAGTAGGCTTAATCTTTAACATTCTATTGCTATAATTACTTTATTAAAGGATTTTTATTATATATCCTAATCCAAAATGTAACTAAGTATGAAGCAGTATAAAATGGAAATACTCATAAGTACAATTATCTTAAAACAGCGCTACTTGAGTAAATGTACTTCTCTGTTTTCTTTGCTTTGAATTAACATTTAAAGACAAACTGAAGCACTTCTCCTGTACAGATTGTTATCTCATCAGCAAGTAACAGCCAGTAACAGTGTCAGTGAAAATTAGAAAGGACAGCGATGTCGTCTTTAAATATCTTTCATCATCAGCTCTTATCTTTAAGTGCTGCTGACTGTTTATAAGACATTACCCACATGGTGAGTGAAAAACTAATCTTTGCCCCCTGAGTCTGTTAATTATTCAGCCCTCTGAAGGTGAAGGAATTAAAAACCTGTAACAGTTCACAAAGGATTCTTCCATCACTGGTGAGGCGACATGGCTCCTAAACAGTCTGAGGATGCACCAGGGGACATAAGTTTTGACAACCAGAGCTCTGGGTTCATGAGGAAGATCAGGAAATTCAACCCCAAGGAAGTTTTCACCTGGTGAGTGAACAGAGACGCAATCTAGAGTGTTAGAAAACAGGTAACATTATGTGTTTGGAGCTGTGTTCTCTCAGCAGTGTGACGTAAAAAGTGATGTTTTGGTCCTGCTCACTAATAAGTTGCAATTCATAAAGGGTTAATAGCCTGTGATGAATGGCTCCAGTTAATAGATTTACAAATCCGCTATGAACCAATACTAAGAATGACTTTAAAGTTGCCAGGTTGTGGAAAATTCTCCTACACCTGGACATTTTCCCGCTTGCTCTGTACAGGGTTTAGCAATGATGCTATGCAGATTTTATTCATTTATTTTTATTTGCTGTCTTTAAGTCATTAGGTGTGACATTTTGGGCAAAAAGCAAGTTAATATGCCCGAAATGTCACACTTTTGCACCAAAATGTTCTCAGAATGTGTAAAATGACACACCCTTCTTGTGTCTCAGGCAGCTGGCCAAGACGTTAGCCATGGGTCAAGGCCTGGCTGGGCTCATCTGTGGGACAGCTATCACCTCCCAGTACCTGGCCACAAACTTCCGTGTGGACACACCCATGCTGCAGAGCTTCTTGAACTACACCCTGCTGTGTGCCACCTACACCACCATGCTGCTCTGCAGAACAGGTAATCCCACAACTCAGGGTCTGAACTGGAGATAATGTTTGTATATCAACATCAATAAATGTTTCTGTTTAATTTTTAAAAATAGTGTAATGCAAATTATATGCTAAAATGTTATATGCTAAAAACAGGCATAACTGGTGCAGTGTATGCATTTACAAATTTGAGGTACTTTTCTTGAGCATGTGCAATTTCAGGAAATTACATTTGGTGAACTTTATAGCTCAGTAATAACATGGAAGTAGTGTGGTAATATTAGGAAATAACAATGTAATGGAGGATAATATCTCAGTAATAACTGGAGGCTTATATTTCAGTAATAACCAGGTAATATGGAGGCAATAATTCAGCAAAGCTTAGCCTATACTGCAACCGTGGCTAAAGATGGCTCCACATCCGGATTACTGTCATGTTTTCAATCCTTATCGCTACAGATATTATCATTAAATAGAATAGGTAGAAATACATTGCATTTTACAGCTCTGTTTCCTGGTTGTTACACAGAAACTACATGTAGTCCATCTTATTCTGTAGCTCTTAATTTATTACTCAAATGATTTTGGCCTTCTATCTACTAGATAAATCTGTTGCTTATATTAAACAATTACCTTTTTATTGCTTCAGTAACTGCCATACAGTCAACATAACAACATGCTGTTAACCTGCTATTACTGAGCTGTAAAATGCTTTCATAAATTTGACTCCAGACTCCAGTAACACCTTAAGTTACTATAAAATTTGATAATTTGTGTGTGTAAAACAAACCAGTTTATGTAATATGCCATTTTGTGAAAGTCATAACAAAGGCTTGTTCAGTGAGACAATTTGTGTGCAAATTTTTTAATACATTTCCTAATAAATACATGGAACAAGCAGAAATGGTAAATATAAGGAGGAATAGTGTCAAACAGTCAACACACAAATAAATGTCCATACTGAAGTTTAGGGCTGTTCCCCTTTAAAACACAGGGGATGAAAATATTTTACAGATTCTGAAGAGCCGATGGTGGAAGTACGTTCTGCTGGGGCTGGTGGACGTGGAAGCCAACTACGCCGTGGTTAAAGCATACCAGTATACAACCCTCACCAGTGTACAGGTGGGTGTAGGGTTGTGTTGAAGTTTGTGTCATGAAAATAGAACTCATATTTATGAAAAGTGGCTCCTTCGTACAAATTTAGGATTAAAAGCTAATTCACACAATTCAAAACAGCTGTAGAAAAGTATCTAAGTACTGTATTTCAGTACGATTTTGTGTACTTACTTATTTACGATTTGATATACATGTACTAACTTTAGAAATTATATTTTACCATATAGTCAAATACATTTTTGTGACACTTATAGTTAATGACTTTTCAATTATGGTTTCACACAAAAAAACATATTTCCTTTTCCCAACATATGATAACATAGTAATACTATATCTTAATAGAATGTATTATTAAAATCAGTTGTCAACACCACAAGTACTTTGTTCTTTAAATTTACAGCTGCACAACACAAACATAACAACATAACAAACATAAAAAACACCCAAAGTGTGTTCAGTTATGGGTAAATCCTGACTTTGGAGACACACTGAGTGGTTGTGTATCAGTGAATATGATGAACAATACTGTATGGGTTATTCAGAACAGACATTTAACTTTAATAATTATTTTCCATTTCTGTTTTCTCTTATTTTATTTTATTTTTTCTGTTCTTTCTTTCTAAACTGTGTCTTTCTTTCTACATTTTATACAAAAGGTTAAAACTATGACATACTACAAAAATCTTTATAACACTGAGTGACTTGAAAGTCCAGTTAGTTGCTAATTAGTTCACCAAAATAAGCTGCAGTACTAAATACATAATAGAGTAACTTTACTTTAAGGATTATTGGCCTCATCTTTTTTATTGATTTTTATTTGGATGCTGCCAGAATCAGACAAACCCTGGCTCTTTCTTCTTTTCACTTTTTTCATTCAGTGTGATGTTGGCTCAACTTTGAACGATCTGTGTGTATTTCTATTTATTTATGTCTAAACTTGTTTCTGGGTGCATTCCTGTCTCCAGCTGCTGGACTGTTTTGTAATCCCAGTCTTGATCATCCTATCCTGGTGGATTCTGAAGACGCGCTACAGGCCGGTCCACTACGTAGCCGTCTGCATTTGTCTCCTTGGGGTGGGGGCCATGGTCGGGGCTGACCTGCTTGCTGGACGAGACCAGGGCTCCAGTAGGAACTTGTCTTATGTCTAATATCTCATTCTCATGAACTCAAGAATGAACTGATTTGATTTTGATCAGATTTTGGTCAGTGTATATTAAAAATCTTATTTTACCAGTCACCAAACTAAAGTGTAAAGGATACAGTGTGCAAATGAACAAACCAACACTGCACCAGCATTTTTTTATCACTGTTGGACAGCAGCAATTATATCGTGTGTGTGTGTTTTTCTTCTCCACAGCCTCAAACATCTTGTTAGGCGACGCCTTGGTGCTGCTCAGTGCTGCACTATACGCAGTGTCTAATGTGTGTCAGGAATACACAGTGAAGAACCTGAGCAGAGTGGAGTTCCTGGGCATGGTTGGTCTGTTTGGTACAATCATCAGCACCATACAGATGTAAGTGTGTTTGGGGGTGTAATCAGGTGTTGAACTTGTTCTACATGAATTAGTAGTTAATTTGGTGTTGTTGTTTTTCTGTATTTAGGGTGATCCTGGAACGTAAGGAAGTTGTTAGCATTCAGTGGAGCTGGCAAGTTGGTCAGTATACATAAAACATGGAAACATTTGTAGACACAAAATAAAAAATATTTTGCAAATTTTATATTACAAATGTTATATTTGGATAGACTTCTTCTTTGTAGTTGCTGTTTTTCTGCTGAATAACCTGAGAAGTTGATTTCCTTTGTTAAATATAAGGAGAAAAAAAAGATGTTGTAACATTGGTGTCAATCAGATCTCATGTCATGACCAGATCAAACAGAAAACTATATAGGAAATTGCAACTTACTTACTCACACTTAATTTTTCTCCACATTGTATATGAATAAATCTGTTTTTTTGTAGTCTCAGTTTTTCTTCTGGCTAAACTGAGAAGTTGATAAGCACTTTGTTCTACCAAAACAGTCTCGCTTGAAGAGACAATAGATAAATTACAATTTAATATTGACTGAAAGCAGGGGGATGCAGCTGTCCTCTTTCAAATGAAAGGAAATGCTGTACACCCCCCACAGCTTGTCAGTTCATGCTAGTTAGGAATGAGATTATTTGCTTCGGCATGTTAATTGTTACTATAACAAACGCTTGTGTTTCTTTTCTCAGGACTTCTATTCTCTGGCTATGCGTTGTGTATGTACGCACTATACAGCTTTATGCCCATAGTGATAAAACTGAGCAGTGCCACTTCTGTCAATCTCTCCATGCTCACCGCTGACCTCTTCAGCCTCTTCTGTGGGATCTTCCTCTTCCAGTACAAGGTGAGTACTCCCTGACTAAAACCAATAAATGAATGTCTCCTACTAACAAGTACTACAAGTACTGTGTGTATCCAAAGCCTATTGTAGTGTCCGTCTCTCCCTCACCTGGGTCACAACGACCTGCTGAATATTATAGTGATAGCGACAGTTGGTGTTAATGAATAATAATAAAGGTTAAAGTGCAGTCTCGCTTGTCTTCCCACAACACACATTCAATACACTTGTGAGTTCTAGTTTGTTTCTGTAAACAGGATATTTTTTATATATCCTTTTATGTATCCTGCAATAACATAATAATAAAATCTTACCTAATTTATTGCAAAAGATGTGAGACACAACCACTTAACAAGTCACAATTCACTGAGACAGAGAGACTTGTTTTTAGGCAGTGCATCTTAAATATCTTGTTAAGTCAACAAATCTTGAAAACATATTGTTTTAAGTTTCATTTTAGATGAAACAAGCATTTTTTTATTGATCACCTGTGCTATTTGTAAAAGATGGATTATCTAATAATTAATATACTTGATTTGAATAAAGGCAATAGTAGTAGTATAGTATTCTAAATGTAAATCATTATCAACCCAGTAGAGCTTGCAAAAAGTTATAACACCACCTCATCCTTTGTCTTATTAAATCAGGAGCCCTCCTCATGTATTAATGCTCCCTTACTGTTTATTACATAACCTGTTCACTCTCTGCCTCACCTCAGTTCTCTGGACTCTATCTGGTATCGCTGGTGGTCATCCTGATCGGTTTCATCACTTTCAACGCAGTGCCAACACCCGCTCAACAAACAGAGCGCACTACCTCCTCTTCCTCCTTCATCTGTGAGGATGGATATGACAATCCTGTGGTCACTCATGATGACACCACCAACCAAGATGTGGTCGTGAGCATCACAGCTGAGGAGGAACAGGACAATAAAGAGGAGCAGCGGGGTGATGGAGAGAAGAAGAGGGAAGAGCAGGAGAGGAAGAAGAGAGCTTCAGGATCATCACAAAACCTTAGAGGAGGAAAAGAGGATAAAGATGTTGTTGGATGCAGCACTAAAATGTGAACGCTATGTAATATATATTTTTAAATACATCTATTTATTTAGCTTGTATATAAAACATCCAGTGCATGCAGAAACTAAGACATACAAAAATTAATGACAATAGAAGAGAAATGCAAATAAAAACAAAGTTAAAAGGTCTGAAACTTATTGTTACCACTAAGTTATTGCATCAAGAGGAGGAGAAGAAAGTCCATAAGACAGAGTCAGCTCTATCTTAGTTAGTTTTTTTTTTTTTAACAAAACTTTTCACACTGTCAGAAATATAGGACTAAATAGCATGAGTCAGAGTTACTATAAAACAGTAAAACAGTTCAAACAGAATCTTAATCTGAAAAAACTAAACTAAACTAAAAAACTAAACAGACTTAATCAGTCTGGCTGTCTTCTCTTGTAAATATGGTTTTATAGTGGTTTCATAATTGCTTTATATTTTTCAAAGCAGTTAACACATTTGTCATCCAATGGCTCCAGACATCATTGAATTAGCTGTGAACCTATAATCCATCTACATGTAACTCCCCTGAGCACAATCCTACAACAATCAGATGCCACCTCTGTGGGTCAAATTTGGTTTATTTTATGTTTATATCTTTGTATTTTTACAGCAGTATTTACAGTAATAATGGTTTGACCAGTACAGAACAAATAATAAAATACAATAAAAAAAATTCCTGAATTTTACTGATTTAGGGTGAAATTTGTTACTCTTTCATTGCAGAAATCAAACTGCACAAAAAATCTTTTTACAGTATTTCAACAGTCTCGAAACATGTAGATGCAGAGAGCATAATACAAATGCTTAATAAGCTCTAGTAACAAAAAAGTATACAATATGTGCTTACTTTTTTACCTCTTGTGTATTGAAAATGTGTTTTTATCAAGTTTTTTAAACAAATGAGAAATTGTAAAAGGTATTGCAGATACACAGTACTCAACTCTACCACATTAAAAGGAGGCGCCACATTGTGGCGCTATTTGGCATTACAGTGGAACTACATTCCTAATATACATATCATAAGAGCAACTCCGAACAGAGTTGTTCCATCCTCTGAATTTCTCTGAGTTTTAAGCCAAGTGAGAGTATCTTTTCTCTGCATGAAGCAGAAGCCTCTATTCTTGTTTTCTTCTTGCCTAACAGTCTTTTCTATGTTTCTCACTCAGGAAGAGATGAAGGCACACAACAAATAACAACTGAGGCTGCAGTAAAGGCCTGGAAAGTAAATCAGAAGAAGAAACCAACCACTGCTTATTACAGTTATTGGAAACAAAAGGAGTTTAAAACTATATATATATATATTTCACTTTAAACCATCTTTTGATATGCTTTCTTACTCAAAATTTGGGTCATCTCAAACAAAAGGTGTTATCTTCTGTGTTCTTTAACACATCGCGATGCACATACCATCGGTGACAATCTGAATTTCGTCTCATCATTTGATCTTAAACTCAAAGTCAAAAACAAACAAATTGTTGTTCTAATATTTCTCTTTTCTTATTGTGTATTTACAGTCTTCTCCTCCTCTGGTTAGAAGATTCTTGTTCAAACCTCCTCAGTCTCCTCCTCCTGAGGAGTTCCTCAGGACTCACCGCCTCATCAGTGGGGCAGAAGCCATAAGTGCCACGTGCAGTTGCTTTCTGCCTGGTTTGTCCTAAAAAAGTTGGTATATAAAAATTACACACAGCAACCACTTTGTATTTACTGCCATCTTTTGCCCATACCTCTTTCATTCAAGCTTTTTCTGATCGCAAGGTTTATCTGCTCTTCCTCTGACAGTCCGGCGATATAGGATTCTGTGTAGTCAGATGTATAAGATGTGGTTTGATCTGCACGTAATGGATCTTCTGAGAATTGTTGTCTAGTCCCACTGTAACCTACACACACACACACACACACACAAGGACACAGTCTGCACACTCATATGCCCACATGCTCAGGTACTTGAGGCTATTAAATATGCCAACACCTTATCTTCATCTAACACAGGG
>OMLM01003256.1:21447-34533 GCA_900302695.1 Helostoma temminkii | reverse complement strand
AGCTCTTATGTGCTGCGGTTGATAACACCAAGGCACAGCTCCAGTATATATCAGAGTAACAGACAAAGGCAATCTGTATCTCCTTGAATGGAACAAAAAGCCAAAAAGCTATAGCAGTGCAATCACGCGGTTGGTGCAATTCACGAAGGCCCGTGAAGATACAACTCCAGAGGGAGATCAATAGCTTTGTGCCAGAGAAAAAGAACAGTACTCTGGGCCAAAATGAGGAGAAAAAGTAATTTAGGGACCATCAGTTTGGATGGTCATGAACAAAAACTGCAGTGACTAGTGAGATCACCTCAGGATCATTCACTAAGAGAAACTCATCTGTAAGATGTTTGAGCACAGGATGATATGAGACGCTTGTAAACCTAACTGGTGTTTCACCCAGTCAGCTTCCTAAACTTCCATAGCGGGCAAGGACAGCTCAACAGTATTTACTGTGCACCCACCTTGCCTTACAACTACTGCTCCCCAATGACCCATTCCTCTGCATGTGCTGTTGACGATGGCAATGATTATAGTGATAATGATGATGATGATGACAGTGATGGTGATAAGTATTAACAGGCTAGCTGAGGGAATATCTCCCAGGGCTGGGTTCAAAACGACAGCACTGTGCCAGAACAGACACACAAACACCATCATGTCACATTGGGAGCAGATTATTCCCTCCCCCATCCCTTTTGTTTTCCTCTGTGTTGACTGGCTCCTGTCACAGTGATTTAGCCATTTACAGGTGACAGCATCTCTAAGTCTCTCATCATGCTCAGACTGACTTTTGTCCTTTCCCCTTCATTCACCACTCTCTGCACCCTCCCTCTATATTAAAGAATTTTGTCTTTCTTCTGTATATCGGAGCACTCTCCTTCACCTGTATCCCTCCCCCCTGAATCTGTCTCACTCTTTCCCTCTCATACTTGTTCTGCTCCACCATGGGGTAATTGCTCAGAGCCAGGCTTCCATTTTTATGACTATAATCGAGGCCAGAATGCTTATGCCTCTAGATTTCTCCTTGCCTGTGTCACAGCAGCTCTGGGGAGAGGAAGGCAGATAAGACGCTGAGGAGGAGTGGTGAAAATCACTAGTCGATTGTAATTAGAGTATTTCTCCTATGGAGGTGGAACAGACACAAATGCCTGTAGGAAGGACTCGACCTTTCTACTGCACCTATGGCATAAAAATGCATAATGCCACAAAAACTGCCTGCTATATCCCAAATATTAACTCTTTAAGTTGTTTCATGTAGACAAAGATAACTGACTTCATTAAAACAAGACAGAGGCAAGCATTTGTATAACAAGTGTGTAACATTTCAGCCAACTCATCAAGCCTTTAAGAGGGTGCTAGATGTGTAGTACTCAAAGCAAGGTCAGCTCATGGGTGTGAGTTGTGTAACTCCAGTTTGCCAGAGAGCGTCAGGAGGCAGCCAGAGTTTTCATGGGTAATGGACTCCAACAAGGTGGAAAAATTCCACTGTGGTGTTTTCTGAGAGGTGGTGTGTTTAAACACAATGGTACAGCATGCCTAAGAGGTCTTTTTTGCCAGTCTTGTGGTACACATAGGCATGTTCAGGCACAGCTAATAACAGTATTACTCTGAGGGCAAGGGCTCATAATCGAGGAAGAAAGGAGCACACAAAAACATAGGGCTTCCAAGAAAAGAAACCACAATCCTGATACTAGAAATAATCTGCTCAAGAGCGCTTTAGATTCCAAGGTCTAATTGTTCCGCAGAATTACTTCTTAATTTAATGTAATGTCTCACCATAGCACAGAAATATAACACACTGGCTGACTAATTCACTGAATTTCACCAAACCTGAACATAACCCTTTTAAAGCAGAGAAACACAAACAGAAATACCCTCCCTTGCCACTATTATTAGGTACATATTGATATTAGGTACACCAACAGCATGATTGTGTCAGTGGTCACTGAAGGTATGTGACTAAACTTCGTATTAGAGCCATTATGTCTTCAATTCTAGAATTAAACAATACAATAAGATGACATGTACTGTAGGTGATGTAGCATTAGTTACAGTAGCTTCAGAAAGTATCTAGATGCCCTACACTTTTCATTTTTAGTAAGTTGCCGCCTGATATTACAGTTGTTTGTTCATTTTATTCTCTCATTGCTTTACATTCAGTGCCACATAATGTCAAAGTGAAAGCACAATTTTAGTCCTGTAAATGTACTGAATTATAATTATTACATTGGCTTATGTATTCAGGCCCTTTGCAACAACACTTGGAAATTTAGCTCAGGTGTGTCAGAACAAAAGCCACAAGGTCTAATGACTGCCTGCAGAGCTCAGAAACAGGATTATTGCAAGGCACAGATCTGGGGAATGTTCCAAAGATTTTGCTGGACTGAAGATTCCCATGAGCACAGTGGCCTTTGGCACAACCAGGACTGTTTCAAGAGTTGGTCGCCTGGAAAACTGAACAATAGAAAATAGAGAAAGACCTTAGTAAGAGAACTTCAAAGACCCTGTCTGAGGATGTTCCAGAGAAGTTCCAGAAGGACACACTGCCACTGCACCCCTCCACAGATTTGGGCTTAGTCTGTCCTCATTTTAAAATACATGAAACCCTGCATGGAGTTTGCAAAAACGCACCTAAAGAACTCTCAGACTGTAAGGAACCAGGAAAATTATTTGGCCCGATGAAACCACACCACCATTGAACGGTCTGGCTTTAATTCTAATGGTTATCTGGAGGAAACCAGGCACCGCTTATCACCTGCCCAATACTATCCCAATAGTGAAGAATAGTGGGGGCATCATCATGCTGTGGGTGTGTTTTTCAGCAGAAGGGACAGTTAGAGGCTTGAGGGAAAGCTGTATGGACTACAGAGATTTCCTCGATGAAAACATGTTCCACAGCACTTACTTGATATGAGGAATCCTATTTATTTAAAAATCTGTGATGAGTATGAGTAAGGATTTGATTTTAATTATAAGAAAACCTACTGACTGTACATACTAGTTTTACCCTACGACTATGTGTGAGCCATCAGTAATGCGTATGCCTCATCATTAACTAACTGTTTTAAAAAGTATTGGGCAGTTACTGCATTCTGATGCTGTAACACCAACATAACTAAAATTAGCATACTGAGAAGCCATAGAAGGTGTGTGTATAATTCTGAGTTATTGCAACTAAAGGGCCCTCATATCTGTGGCCACTGAGGGCAGAGTGATCAATAAAGAGACACTCTTTAAAGACCTGACCTCACACTCACTGATATCCTCACTGTGGGTGTCTCACAAGACAGCCTAAGGCCTCCTGTATTTTGTTTGTTTCAAAATCAAATTTGGCTTGTTTTCAAAATACTGTTGAGTATCGTTCTAGCCACAATAGCCAGGATACTCGAAAATCTACTGTTTATAAAAGTTTTAATCTATATCCCTACAGTATGTGCAGTATGTGTGACATACACGCAGTGCAGTGCATATCTGATGACTATATTGGATTCTGAATTCCTGTTTAAACTAAATGCCATGTTTGATTCCTATACGTTTTTAATGCTGTTCCAAGTTGCTGCTGAGGCACAAGTGATGATAAATAACATTTTAGTACATTTATCTATGTGTTAATCTGTTACATTATGTTTTCCATAGTCAATAAAGCAATGTTTAAGTCCAGGCTGAAGCCTTCATTGTCGTCCACAAGGCAAGGTATAAAGGATCAGCACATCCCTAAAAGAATTGTTTAAGTAGTAGTTTAGGCCAACATGGGTCATGCAGTAAAATATATATATTCATGAATGCATACATGTGTTCACAAGAAAACAGCCACCCAGTCCATAGTCCATACAGCACTGGAAGGAACTCCGCTACCAGCTGGTCCTGTGCATTACTGTCACAGTTAGGGGTGTGTGAGATAGTTCAATTTGTGGTATGAGTATAGTTTTATACACATGAGATTGGCAGCATTATTTCTATATAGTGTCACCTGCATGCTTGTCGACATGTTTGTGCATGCAAAGTCAGACACTCTAATTTTTATTTACACCTTTGGCACACCTGTAAGTACACTCTTATTTAACCCGCTTCTCTGTGGGTTAATGTGAAACACTGGATGTCAGCAGTTTAAAGAAGTGTAATTAACTGTTTTCTCAGTCTAATACAAAAAAGAAAACATTCTACAATTTATTGAAGAAAAGTATATCACTTGGTATAAAGTAAATGCCCTTCAACTTTGCTTTAAGATCTAGTGGTCTTTTACAAGTTGTTTTTTTTGAGTAACTTTGTAACTAGCAACTTTTTCCCCCTATTATTGTCATAACAGTAACGCAGTAGCTGCAATGATGTGTTTTAGGAAACTTATAACTTCACTTGTCTGAAATTTGCATATTATTTGGGGACAGACAGACAGACAGACAGACAGACAGACAGACACCACAGAATGTTCTCCTAATCAGTTAATGATATGGTATTTTGTTAGGAAGTTATTAGGTCTGACAAAATGCAGCCAACCATTTCATTCATCAAATAGCTGTAAACGGCAGCCATAACATCCACAAACTTAAGCTGTTCACACATGCATGTATAACCTAAGTTTCATGATGGAGAGAAAAGCAATATACAGCAGAAAGCATGATAAATGCTTGCTATATTTAATGTGTTGTACCATTGTTGTACCACCAGCAGATCTACTGACAGAGGACATTCTCTCTCTCACTGCCAGTATTACCTGCTGTGTTCACACTCAGACTAACAGGGACATTGACATTATGAATTAAAAGCTGACTTTGGAAAAATGTTTTGAAATAACTAACTAATGGAATCAAATAAAAGGTCTCGGCAATAATTTCTGTTATTGGGAAAAGAGTTAACATGAAATAATATTTCACAATAACAAGCACATTCTTTAAAGCAGAATGGACACAACTTCATAATTTCATTGGCATATTATATATTTTCTCTTATGTATGACTTGTTTATTTAAAATTTATAATTTATTTGTTTAATTTTGAACATTTTGGAGTTCCATAATCAATAAGCACAAAATTATATATTGGTTAATTTTACCAGGCTGTATAAATCAAGGGGAAGAAAGAGACGGGATGAGAGGAAGATTATAAACAGCAATCTTTTTTTCTTCCACAGTGGAATTTTTCCACCTTGTTAGAGTCCATTACCCATGAAAATCTGGCTGCCTCCTGACTCCCTCTTTCTTTGTGAATAATGTTTGTTATACATCTGTAAATACAGCCATGTCAAAAACTGTCCGCATTGGCCAAATTTTAACACCTACCACTTTGACATAATGCTTAATTTCTGACATAATGAAGCACAATTTTTGCTGTTATCAATACTTTTAAAAATGTATTTTATTGTGATCTGTTAAAATTAAAACTAGTTGATTATTATTGTGATACAACTATTTTGAAGATGATCGTGTTGTAACATACCATTGTCATGACCTCCATGTCAGATCACTAAACCAATTACACTTTTTCCTCAAAAAGAGAATGTTTATAGTTTTCTGCTTTCTTAGACAGTTTATTTTTATTTAAGGAAAAGATCATTCATCATTCAAATCATATTATACCCTGGTGTCATCAAGCTAGAGCACTCAGCTCTCCTTCCGGCTTATGCTTTCAGTAACAGTTAGGGAAAATTAGTCAAATAGTCAGAATGCCTCAATTTAAGAATAAAACAGCATAAAAACAAAAAACATTTTAGCATTTCTACTTCCAGTGGATTTTGTTTATGTATTTGAACTAGAGATTTTTCCCCACATGCAGCATGGCTTGTTTTTAACCCTCTGGGGTTGATAAATGTGCCGGCGCATCCAAATCGCTTAACCAATGTAAGATAACGTAGTAGCCAGACGAAGCCCCGACTAGCCCTCCTCTCAACTTGTCTAAAAAGTGCGGACTTCAGACTCTATAATTCTAGAAAATGGTGCTGATAAGTAAAATTTGTAAATAATAAAAAGTCAGAAATAAAATATCAAAATATTTTCATAATTTTGTGCTGCAGGAAGAAACTGCAAAAAAATGGGCAAAATCTGCCAAGAGCACTCTACATGCTGAGGGTTCTAGCAAGCACAGAGCACAACAACAGATGTTATGTTTCTTGGGTGTTTTTGAGATCTAATTTGTTATAGTAAGATAGTTGTATGTTATAGTTTGATATAGTAAGTCAAAATGAAGAAAATAACCATACTGTCACTGTGACGGTATGGTTTTTTTATGGTAACCAACAGCTTTTAAGGTGAAATATTTAAATGTTAAAAGTAGTCAAAAACCCTAGAACCCAAAAGGTTAAACAAAGTAAAATACATTCACAAGATCTGCAAGAATACTGTGACTGTTTAAACCAAACAAAATAATGTCTAGATAAATGCCACAACTTCCCACAAAATACTATGACTAGTTCTTTGAAGCAAGTATGTAGTAAGTGCAGCAAGAAAAACATAAAACGAAACACTAAGTCAGCAGGCAAAGGCAAGATTCTAATAGTCATGAAGTGCAGTCCCAGGGACATAAGTCCAAGCAAATGCACACTGAGAAGCATGCAATCATAATATGTTGGTGAATCTGTCCTTGTTTGGGCATCTGTGCAAACCCTGAGCAGCCACAACTATAGAAGTGCCAGAAACAGAAGTTTGGAAAGAGAGAGAAAGAAAAATGGAGGAAGACAAGAAATGAATAGCACAACTGTAGGGAGGGGCATCAGCCAAAGAAAATGCAGGAAAAAGGACAAAAAAATAAATAAATAAAAGAATCCATGATGTAAACACTTACCAAACACTAAACATTAGTCATACCAAGCCCCAGCTCTAACTGCAGACACAGCTACACCACAGAAGACTTGCATGTTTACATCCACCATGGGATCCCTCGAACGTCTGCCTCTCAACAATCACAGGAAAACCTCACGCAAAAGACAAAAAAAAAAAAAAAAAAGGAAAAAAAAACCCACACACACACTCACACTAGTCTAATCAATGACCTCCACAGATTTTCACTTTCATTTACCCTCTTGACGCCTCTTGTAGTCTGCTAAATACTGACAAGAACGATCATTTTACAGTCTTGACTCTCGAGCAGGAATCCCCTCTGAGGCATGTCTCTAGTTAGTCACAATAGCTCAGACAGGCTACTTGCTCTTCCTGCTTGGCTGCATGGATAGCTGCTCTAACCAGCCAAACAACTGAGGAATATTCCAAGAAAGGAAGTAACAATGACAGGTGTGCCGTCCTTCCTTCTTTCCTTCCTTCCTCACTCATGTAAATAAAGCACTTTCCTGCAGTAAGCCTAAATGTGATCTGTGTGGTCTGTGAGCAAATAAATGCTGGAGAACGTATTTAGCTTATTTCAAAGTATCAGTCAACTAATGTGTCATTCAGGGAAAAAGACAAATGTCAGGTGTCAAAGGGAATAATTAAAATCATTAATAATGAGCACAATCTCTTTAGCCCAGTTTGCCCAGTGCTGGATTCCCTGGAACACAGAGGACTGGAGCAAAGTCAGAGAGGAAAGGACAGTGTGTATTTGTGTGTGACAGAAGGGAGTGTGGATAAATCACAGAGAGAAAGGCAGAGATGGAGTGAGTCAGACGGCATGTCTCTCCACAGGCTTGCAAACCCTGGAGGAGATAATTTTCCTGGTTGTCCACTGAAGCAAGCCAGGCCATGGCTACAGGCAATTAACAAGCCAGTCAAGCTAATATCACCAAAATATTTCCACAAAACAAAAAAGTAAACATTCCAGTCAGACCACAGCTCTGCTATAAACAAAAATATTTCATCAATCCACACACAAACACACTCTGTACAAGGGGAGGCTCTTGGGAGTGGACACCTGGGCCCTAGTCTTATCTTCAAATGAGTCTGAGGTCACAAATGTATTGATAATCACAGCAAAGGATGACCATCATGACTCAACATAGGAGAGCAAGTCAGGTCACTGTGAGTTCAGATCATCCCTATAATAACAGCAGGACAGAGAGCATTGAACACTGGAGACGTTTTAAGAGAGAGATGTACTGATCAGATATTAGTATTGGTTATCGACATCAATGTTGCCTAAAAAGCTAGATCAGGTAACGGATAATGGGACTTATCTATACAAATCAATTCTATGTTTGTGTTGGGTGTTACATCGCGCACTCGTAGCACGTGTAGTATGCCGGCTGACTGAACTCACAACATGGAGCTAGCCAAAGAACCAGAGGTATGAAGGTATTTAACATTGGCTATGCCAAAAAGACTGACAGCTACTAAAATCTGAAACACAAATGTTGTGAGGAGTGGTGGCAGCGCTGCGAAATGCAACACGACAAACTTATTGATGCACTTCCAAAAGCATCATGGTAAAGAGCAAATGTTAACTTTGGCAGATCCACTGCTAAGACATGATAAAGTTTTTGACTTAGTTTCAGTTTCATCTGGAATATTATAAAACATTTGCATATAAAATCTGAACAAGGTTGAAAGAATCAGGCCCAGCTAGTGTGTAGAGTTTTGTTTTGTCTGAGTCAAATGCGTTGAGAAGCTCACTAGCTGCAGGAAACAGGCCGGGCATTGAATTGGATTGCGTCAGATGTCAGACACCTACCACATATGGAATTAATGTGTGTGTGTTTGTGTGTGTTAGGGTTATAGGTTGTTGCAAATGCTTAATTGTTTATTATTCTGATTTATTTATAATTGGACACACAAGGTCCAGGTATCAGGAAGAAACAAAGTGTCAAAGCTGGAAAAGTTGAATCAGTGCATCCCTATTTTAAAATAGCAGAGATTACTGCTAAATCACTTTATAAGTGTTTTCATGTTTTATGTAAATGAGCAGATGATCACATTTCACAAAGTCCATTGAGAAGTGCCTATTCTGGATGTGATGTCAGGACTTCAGTTCTCCATGCTGTGTGCCACAGTGAGAACAGTGCAAAATACAAAGGTGTTGGAAAGTGCTGGAAATGTGTTGTTTTATTCCCTACAACAATGTACAATATGCAAACCACCAGGCAATTTAATGTATGCTACTATATTCTATAAATGTCTAATCTATCAATTTAGTGTAGTACACATAAACACTACCTGTTCTTTGACAGAGGCTAGGATGTTGTTGGCGGTGTTGTCACCCTCCATGTTGCGGCCAGTTGAACTGTCGCTGATGGTCAGCAGAAGCCCCTCCTCCGTCACTGGGCTCTGCTCAGGAGCTGGCATTCCTCCTGTATACACAGACGCGCAAGCACACACAGAATAGTCTGGTCACCAGAGGAACTCTAAAAAAAAAATTATACAAATTGTACATACATACCAGACTATGTACACTCATAAATACACCTCAAAATAAATACTCCTCAACACAGACAGCTGAATGATGCTGAGAAGTGACTATGAATGGTCACACACTACCACCAGTAATACACAAACACACACCCACACATGCCATATGGCCCAAAATGAAAAAGACTGTCAATGTTTCCCGTCTGTGACAGTGCAAATCAATGCCATATGGCCTTGAGACAACACACAAATTAAATAATGATTTGCTCTACGTAATAGTCACATAAAAAATACAACTCAAACAAAACAGCCAATGGTTTAAGTCAAAACACAAAACAATAGAAATTCAAATCCAAGCAATGCAAAAACTGCTCTAAAATACAAAGCATATGTGTACAAAGGTGAAAAGTATTCATGTTTGCATATTAGCTGCTGTGGAGAGGTTGTCTTTGAAAAAACAAAACAAAAACAAGTCAGCAACCTGATGAAAACGATAAGGTGTCATCCTGATTGGCCTCTTGTCTGGAATTGAAATGAGTAGTAGAATGAGTAGTTATGGTCTCATTATATCCATTGACAGGGACATTGTCAAGGGAACGCTGCTCAGGGTGGATCCGTATTTACTAGAAGGAGCCTGTTGAGCAGCCAAAGGCTGCAATTGCTGCTTCACAGTTCTGTGCTATAACAGCAGACAAAAGCAGCAGGGCCAAATAACACAGGAGCTATGTGACGATAGGGAAAATGGGATTTTACTATGACTTTTACCGCCATAGAGATACACTGCTTCAGCCATCTTTAAGATACACATCCCCTTGATTTCTAGACATATATTTGAAACAAAATGATTTACTTTACTGACCAAGGCAACCAAGACATACGGTATGTATGGTGTGATGAGCAGCTAAAAGCACCATAAAATAGCCACATGGTAATTTACAAAATCATCACTAGTATTATAACTTTTAACTTTTAACCTGTCAAGTGTAGTCAGGTGTGGTATTAAAAAGTAAACGGGTCAAATACTGTTATGTCAATTCAATTAAATTTTATGAATTTATTTTTGTTTTAATTTCTATAGTGCCAGATCACAACTAAAATCACATGTTAATATTTACTAATAGAAAGAAAGAATCCCATCAGTCAAATTGACAACCAGTTTGTATAAGCTTTAGTTTAGGTTGTTTGATGTTGTTTACAATAAGAACATAGGTTTTTGGCCAGGGATGGGGTAGCAATGGGGGTGGGACATTAAGTGTGTGGGAGGTCCCCCAGACATCTAAACAAATGTGTCCTTTGGGTATTCTGGGACTCCACCAAAAGGAGCATGAGCATGTCAAGGTGTCTGAGTTGAACTGACTTGTGTGCTATGTGTGGTATTAAATGACAAATAAGCTGCTACTACAGAGTATGTCAGCCCACACAGGATATTGCATGTATCCCTTGTCAGTCTTCCAAATTCTTTTCTTGCTCATTCATAGTGTTGCAATATACCCCCACCACTCCCCACCTACACTACAGCCTTTGAATCAAGGCCATGGCACTTTATTCCCAGAAAACACAGCAACAGGAAATGGGAAAAGCTGTTTGAATTTGACAGAACCCCTCCTTTCTGACACACTGAGGGAGAACAACTTAAACAAGACAGACTCAGAGCAAAGTTTAAAACTGACAGAAATTGCAAGCCTGGTTGGGATGGACAAAATCTGCTTACGGGCTCAGGATGTTCACACAGAAAAACAATGTAATGTGTGCAGCTATTGAAGTGACACACTGTAATGGTAATTGTCATTTTGATCATCATAAATTAAATGTACAATGCCCCGCTTGTGTTTCCACTTTAATGTCATACAAGACAGCCTCCTATCAAACATATAATTCCTGATACCATACCAAACCACCTGTGTAATCAGTCTAAGTAAATAAATAATTATAAACTTGCCCAAAGGAAACTGCACACTATAAAAAGAACACACAACAGAAAAAACAGCATACAAAAAGGAAATCAAAACTCATTGAAAGTACCATTAAGCAAATAAAAACTACAATGTGTATCTGAGTCTACCACTGTAATTTCCCATTACATCTGATCTAGACTGATTTCATTAGCTTTGACTTCTTAGCAGCTCTGAAATAAGAGTGTAGACAACAATGCTTCTGCCGACCTACCACAGTCCTTTAAGCACACAGCTGGCTGGTTCCTCAATATTTATCTTTTTGTTTCCTTTGAAATGGTTTGGAACAACTTTGTGAATTGCCTGGCTGATAAAAAACTTTGGTATGTTAAACCCCTTGACAGTTAGAGAGGCAAGCAACAAAGGCTGAGATGTAGGCGAGAAGCTAAGCAAGGTGAGCCCAGACTGAGATTTAAAGGCTGTCATTAGGTTAATGCCTGAGGTCTATAATGTGTAGTTCCAACAGAGAAAAGATGACCTCATTCTGGTCTAAATTAACTGGTGTCTAATTTTACCATTATGGTTATTTCCCTTCACTAAGCAGAAAGTAAACACATTATAAGAACTGGAATTTAAACACAGCTACTGACAAAACAAAGTTGTGAGTGGCAAGAAAAGGTAATAGTATCGTTAACAATCTCTGCATAAACTGATCATGAAATGTGATTTTATCTACACCAATGGCACACGTACACAATATTTATAAGCTGATAAAACACAGTCATGATCTTTTGTGTGTTTTTAAAACCCACATACATACAGAGTTATGCTCAAAAATGTTGTTCATATCATTTACGTATTGTTATAATTTACAAATGAGATGAATTATTAAACATGAGAATGAGCTTCTCCTCTCAAAGATCAGACTTCCTTTTCAGCCAGTGACCATTAGCTTCTGTCTGCCCCCGTGTCTGACCCGTTGAAACCCTCCAGACTGACGCTAACAACACTAGCAAGTATGTTAACTGATGACGAGGTCCAGCCTTAGACAACTCTTACTACTTCAGCTCAGCCACATTATGACACCTGGTGTGAATGGCTTTCCTGATGTCATTCCACAGCATTTCTGTCAGGCTGAGGGGCTCTGACCGATCTGTGTCTAAAGCCATTCTGTAGTAGATATACTACAGTATTTACAGTCATCCCTCAGGTTCTTCTGAACTGGACACAGCCACCCAGACATTATCCTGAAGGATATAAACATCATGTAGCTCAGTTGTTAGAGCAGTCATCTGCTGGTTAGAGGTTCTAACCAGCAGATTGTGGTTCATACTGACTACATCCTTGGACAAGACACTAAACCCTGTAGTTGTCCCTTGCTTGTAAGTTGCTTTGGGACTTTTCACTTGGGAATTCATTTAGTTAAACCAACATTAAAACATCATCCAAATGGTCCAGTACGCTGGAGGGAGCATCATAATTTGGGGCTTCTTTGCTGCTTTTGGACTTGCACTGCTTGCTGTTGTGGAAGGGATTCTGAATGGAAGTTTATTAAAGTATACAACAGGATAATGTTGGTTGGCTTTCTGCAAGCTGAAGCTCAGAAGAAGTTAGATGATGCAGCAGGACAATGACCCTAAACATCAAAGCAAATCTTCTACAGAATTGTAAGTACCATAGGGACACAAAACCCACTCTATGGAGTGGCCCAGTCAGAGCTCGAACCTTAACCCAACAGAGATGGTGGGGAATGACCTCAAGAGAGCAATTCACACCAGCTGTCCTAAAAATATGGCTGAGCTGAAATAGTTACGCAAGGAAAAATGGACCAAGCTTCCTCCGGAATGTTGTGCAAGTCTAAATCACAGATACAAGTTTGTTTAAGATTATTGCTGTCGTTTATTTATAATAAAAAAAAAAATAAATAAAAAAATTAATTTT
>OMLM01003256.1:4797-20434 GCA_900302695.1 Helostoma temminkii | reverse complement strand
GGGGGCACAGCATGCCCTAATGCAAATAATGTATGCTCTAAAGTGTAGCACTGTCCCATTAAATCTTAAATATCCAATCACAATAAATTTTTTTCCTCATGTGTGGACTTGGATTAGCGGTGAAAAAATTACTTATATTATCTATCTGTAAGTTGCATTGTAAGCATTACATGCCTCTAGTTTCTGTCTTTGACTGTGAATCACACACACCTCCACAGAGCAGACAACAGGATGAAGCCTGTGTATCAAGTGCATTTACACATTTATAGAAGCATACTTCCATAAAAATCCTCCCAACAGGGCTGTGCTTAGGTGTTTTCATCAGCTTTAGAGCAAAACCGCTACAAAACAATCAGAGAATGTTTTATTTTTAATTTATGTGTTGTTGCTAATGTCACTCTCTCGCTTCATTCATATTGTTTAACTACAAAGAAGGGCCCAATAGAAAAGGTTTGGGAACCACTGCAATAAAAGATTCCAGAGGATATGAAATCAGCTGACTTTTTTCAGATTTTGTAAAATACTATCTACAACCCCATCCACAAGTTTAACTGTTTTATCTCAATTCCTTATTGCACAAATCAGAAAACAGGCAACTTAAGTGCATGTACTCTAAATGTGATGACTGACATACTATATTTCTCACTTGTATTTCAAAGGGAGATTAAGTGCTGTAACCTGCGCACACACACACACACACGCACGTACAAGCGCATACACATGCGCACACACACGTGTTTTTGTATATCTAAATACCTACAGTATTGTCTGTCTGTCAGCGAGAGGAGTTTTGTCATCAGGAGACTGTGTGACACCAGGTTATAGCTACTCAACAAAGACAAATGAAGATGAGCTGGGAAATAATTATAAATTAGCCTGAATTACAATTCCAGTGAGTCAGCGAGAAGCAGCAGTTCAAATGCTAATTGCTCTGGCTTAGTTAAAAATGACCAGGAAATCTGTGATAATAATGTAAAGGCTGTTAATGTTTCTCCTATCTTCTGTACCTCTTTTTGATCAAGACATACAGTAGGTAACAGTTAATTATAATCTTCTCAAAACACATATTTAAAACTGAATCCAGAGTGGAATTTCACATCGCCTATTAATTGTTACCGTATATCCAGCAAGCATGTTTTAAAGTGTATAATGCTTAATATCCTATTAAACATCCAATTCTCCATGAGATTTAACCCCAGAATGTCTGGAACAAAGATTACATACTTAATAGCTACAGTGCAGTGCAAAGGTTTTAAGCACCACATTGACTCTTCTGCATAACGGTGAGCTCAAACAACCAGGAAGTGTTACAAAAAACTAATGCGTATTCAGCCAAGAGAAGAACAAGAAGTCCTGAAAGATTATTTGACCGCAACAGAGCTGTAATCTCAACATCATTGTATGAGTCAGACATTGTACAATAAGAGACACAAGACACTGGGACAAAAAAAGTGTGGTGATTTCTGTGAACAACCGAACGTCAAGTACTGTTTTAAAGGCAAAGTGATCGCACAGAAATTCATAAATAACTGCTATTTAAGGCATTAAAAAAGCTGATCAACGTGAGCACGAGAGTCTGATCACTGGGTGTATTTGTGATGAAAACCCACACCCTCCAAGTCCCTGTGGCACATAGCAGCTTATAACATATGTAGAGCAAACTAGACGCATTATGTGCTAATCTCTCAGCAGCTACAACAATGTCCCCCAAGACCCAAAATGCTTAATTGCTTCTTTTACTGTACTAACTTCCTTAGGAAAACTAACATGTGTTCCAGGACAATTTATCAGAATTCACTAAGATTAAGTATTTGCTTCTTTCATAATTTGATTTTGCATATCTGTCACACTTTAATATTCAGATCATCAAAGAAATGTTAATATTACACAAAGATAAACAGACTAAATACAAAATGCAGCCTTTAAATGATTTGGCCCCATACTGGCATCGGCATCGGGACATCCCTAAATTTCTTGATCAAACAGGCAGCAATCATGTCTGCGTGGGGCAAGTGAAATTGGACTCAGCTTTCCAAAAATATGTTCATCGCAGTTCAGTAAGGGGGGAGAAATTACTTTTTGACATAGGACCAGGTATATTTGAACTGCATTTGAAAATGCATTTGGTATTTACTCAGGTTAGTTTTGTGCAGTATTAAAATTTGCTTGATGGTCTGAATCATTGTTACAAATAAGCAAAATCTTTTTCACAGCACTATATTTCAGAAATAAATAGACAAAGCAACAAAAACATTAAGCTAAAGTCAGCTGTGGCATACATGGCAAGTCACTCAATTCTGAAATGACTTCCCAAATCCCCCTTTGTACACATTATCAAGCTAAACACATGGTTGGGAAATGCAGACTGAGGCCCTGCCAAAATAACTACACTGAGCCGATTTCAGAATGTTAGAACATAAATATTTAGAAGGCCCTATACAAACTGCATGTCACCAATTAACTTTAACCTCAGACAATGTACTCCTCAGTAGGTGCCACGTGTGGACAATTTGTTTAACACAGATCACAAATTATCCGTCAGTGTCCTGTGAACTCAAAGTTATTATTAGATCTCTAGATGTTTGTCTTTCTGCTGCACTTAACAGCTAAAAACGCTTCTATCATACTGACACACCCAACAGCAAAGGAATTTTGCCTTGAAACAAGCATAAACAGACCCACATGCACACACAATCACTATCAATCATTACCCTGAATGTGTTAGAAAATTACGTAGCCTCTTTTAAACAGACACATACCTGTCCTTCTGTTGATACAGGATTTTTAAAAAGTGAGAAGTATAAGATTATACGGAGAGAATATAACAATCCAACAGCCTCCTCTCATCCACATTAAAAAAGTGGGCATGAGAGGAAATCTTCCGGAAGCTGCACCCATGCCTACCTTATACATTAAACCTCACCTTGAAAAATGTTGCAATAACCTGAGGCCTATCTGAGCATGTGTATCCACAGGGCAGGGCTTGCTTCTGAGTAAAGGCAGGAAATACAGTCACTGTGTGGTCAATGCAACACACAAACCCACGCAGAATAATGGCATGCATCATTCACACACTCCCAGTGCTGCACTTTATCTTACAAGATAATGTTTACAAAAAGAGGGCATGGGGAAGATGACTATAGACCAAATAATCCATGTTTGCACTGTGCAGCAGTAAAAACACAAGAGTAACTTTCTGTGAACAACTTCCCACACTGATCATTCACCCTCAACAATCATTTCCTCACAACAATACCTCAGCTAATGGGGTGCAGAGAGGCTCAACTGCAAGCTCATTGACTGTTTCAAACGTGTCACCTCCAGCAATATGTTGTGACAGAATGGAACATAAATTATTCTGATTGGATGTAAATCCCTTAAATGGAATCAAAGTTTGTGTGAGACAGACACGCTTCATCCTATTACACATTGTTAGTCGTGTATATTTAATAATGTAAAGCTTTTCTGCATACTGTTATAATGCAAACAGCAGCAACACTTCCATAGGAGGAATTATAGCATGCCTATATGATACTATAAGGATGTAACAAAGGATTTTATGCACTTAATAGTCAATCAATCATGCCCCAGGACATTAATTTTCTAACCTAATGTAACAGTACAAATGAAAATCTGTTTAATCAATGCTACAAATTTTATCATCTCTTCGCACTCCATCAGCTGTGTCAAACATTTTCCCACTGCTGAGCGTATAAGATGGTTATCAAATGACAGGATGTTTAAATTTTATGTCGTGCAGGATTCTCAGTAAGAAGTCGGACAGAAATGCAGAGGAACAATTGAAAAGGAGAATTAGCGTCCTTATATTGGCAGTGTCCTGGCTCTCATATTGTATGGCGTCTGAGGTGAATAACTGAGCTCACTCAGGACTTAATACAGAGACTGATTACAGCATGAGATGAACTACACCACAAAAATAATCAATCTCACAGCTATGAATAGTATAAATCCAAAATGATGATTACATCTTCATAAAAAGGACAATTTTGTAGGTTTGCTGTGATGAATTGGGTAATAAAGGGATGATGGCTTCTACATTTCCTGTCATATGTCTTGTCTTACATATTCATGAGCATTTCAACCGCATGAGTGATTGTGTGAGAAAAGATTATTAATAGGATTACCTATCCATTTCAGTTTGGTTTTATTTACGTTCACATGTTGGCAGGGAGCTCAACTATGTGTTTTCATACCCCAAAACATGCATTCAGCTGTAAACAGCAGGTGTCATTTTTGTTTTTTCATGAAACCAAAATTACAAATTTCTATAACTGAACCAATCATAAATTAACATGATGTTCATATCATAACACCAACTCTTGCAGCGATCCCTACCAGTATCTTGTCTGGTGGTCAACGGAGTCCAACTTTGGGAAACATCCCACCAGTCTAAAATAACTAGCGCTATTTAATGACAATTTGCTACTTTGGAATATGAAGTCTATCAGTTTATATTGACAACATTATTCTTTCTTCCATCCAATTGACAACTCCAGTCTGTGCAAATATATTCTGGTCTTCTGCCTTCCAGCTGTGCTTAAAAAGCTTTTTCAGTACATTCAACAAGTTATCCAAGAAGACACAAATAAAATATTGAACGAAAGATTGAATCCCTTGTGCAGTGAGACTGACCTCTCAACTCTGGTGAATTTGCGAAAACAAACTACAGGAAATTAAACTCCTGTTCCTGTGAAGTATTTTGAAACTAGCCTTAAGATGGAAATGGATAAGCAGAGGTCTGACCATATAATTCCTGATGGATGAATGATTTAAATTGGCACTGCCAATTCAATGTACTTGTGTACACATTGCCACCTAATGTACTTGATGTCAGAGTGCACCAGCAGGGTCTTGCTATACAACGTTTTGCTATACATTCAAATACGAGTGCTTCTAACTACACCAACAAGCTTAAAGACAGAAATGTCAACAATCAACACAAATATAAGTTTTCTGAAAAACCAAACACACCATTAAAAAGTATAGTACTGTTCATATGCACAGTTTCAATGATTTCAGAGTGACAATTTATTTGACTGCTCACACCAGAAATGCTCCAATGCTAACAATGTGTTTCAAGTGGTTAAACTGAAAAAATGTCCACTGCAGCATAGTAATTAGCACTTCTTTTGGCCTCCACAAGTTCTGGCTTGCAGGTTGGAAATCGATACCTCTAATAGTCTCAAAAAGGGGAAACCTCTGTACTCAACAGACTGGGCAAGTCCCATCAGCATGTATTCACTTGATTTGAGCTTCACCTGTAAAATGAATAATGAAGACAAAATAAAGACACATGTAAATAAATAAACAATGACTGGATTTTGCAATTATCGTGTGGTGGGTACGTAATTGCTTCCGAGATGCAGGTTTCTGTAAAAACTATCACTAACCACCAGTTAAGAAGCTCAAATTGTGGTAAAGAATATTTACACGAGAACTGTAGGATTTTTAACAATAAAATAACTTATTTAAATCCAACTGAAAGAGAACACTTTCAAGACTAAAATAACTAACAACTGAAAATAAGGCTTGTGAAACAAACCAACTGGCTGGTCTTAAAAAATCCAGACTTTTTAATTTAGTGGCCCAATGTAACAGAAATTCTTGGGATTTTTACACTGACAAAATAGCAAATATCTGTAATGAGTGTACTGTCTTACTGAAGCTTTACTGGGGCACAGCCCCCCTAAACTTGGCCCTAGCCTGACTTAATCACGATTTTATGGTAATCTACAGTCTGTTAGCTCGTTTATCAACTCTTACCTCTCTTTAACTCATCTCTCCTCTATTCTTCCCTCAGCTTGGTTAGTTTAAAGAACTTTCTGATATCCATCTACAGGTGGAGTCAGTAATGGTTCAGGCAGTAATTTCACCAGTGGAATTTGACTTTAGTTTCATATGGTGTTTTCATTCCAGCTAATGATGTGACGTGCGCTGTAGTGTTCAGGATAGACAGTCACGTGCAGACATGTATTGCTGCTGTGTTGTTTCACATGCTTATTGTGTTACTGACTGACTTTTAGTTTCAATTTCTTTTCTGTGGATTATAAGTTTAATGAATGTACTGACAAACAATAGAAGGCCATTGAGAATTTGTTTACTGGGGCACAGCTGATTTATACTGGGGCACGTGCCCCAGTAAAAGTGGTCTAATGATGCCTGTGCTGCCACTGTATACTGAATGGAATGTAGCTTGATGGCAGCATATGGATAATCAAAAGGGATCTAATTGGAAAAATAATTCACAGCCTAGAAGTTAGTAAAACACTGTAATGATTCACTAGGATGTGTATGAGTCTGCAGTATAAGCAGCAACACATGACAACCCTTACCTCAGTAGGTACAAAAATTAAACACTTCTTCTTTTGTGCGTATCTAGTGATTCGAGCATTTCTGGGGTTTTTTTTTTAGCTTTAACAGGAAATCTTAATGCTGTGTGAGCACCTGGGAATGAATGACCATCCAAAAATAACAGGGCTTGGAATTGTTCAGGGTTACTGATGCATGCAGGGAAGAGCGCACTTCAGATGCCAGAAAAACATTTCTTTCTGAGATGAGAAAGAGCTCTTTAACGGGTTAGAGTAGATCCTTCACGTAAGCTTCAGAACGAAGAAAACTTCAAGAGTACCGTCTTATTCATTCAAGTTGTATCAATCTGTGAACCACTGCTTTAGGCTACAGGTCTGTCCGCTTTGATGTTTCCTTACTATATCAGATTACTTAGATGGAGAAAGAAAAGATACAGTATAAGTTTTGATATCAGACACAGCACACATCTACCAATGCAAAGCTTAGGATCTATAAAATGCCATTTTAAATGTCATGTGCTTGAACTGTATTTGCTCGTTCTCAGTGTCAACAACTCCCCTTTTCAGGTGTAATTTTACTTTGTTGCAAGCTTAAATGCCTTGACATTTAAGAAGTGAATCTTCTGTTTCGTGGCAAACTTTTATGGAAACAAGTGATATTGTTTCAGTTTTTAGTTGTAGTCTGGGAACAAGCATTATGGTCATGGTCGCTAGATGTAACCTGACATTGGGGAGATGCCTTTACCTTTATACTAAATCTAGACACTGACTGCACTACATACCACTTTAGGATGACACCTGATCCAACAAACTATTTGAGCTTTAAACAAAGTCTAAACCAAGGAGAACACACTTTTGTAAACACAGTTTGTATTTGTAGCTCATATGCTGACACATAAGTCTATTAAGCGCTAAATCATATTTATCAGTTTGGGAAAGAACTAATTGAAACATTTAACAAAACAAACTGTCAAACATTTGAAGGTTTGTTGGTCAGGTACATTTCACATCAGTGTTCTTCAAGTGTAAAATAAATGGTCAGATAAAACATTCAATTTTATTGTCACCTTGTGAGGTCATTTCACACATTAAACAAACAAAAAAATAACCGTCATACAAATTAAAAAATGGAAATAATCAGTAGTCACTGCTCTAGAGCATTTAAAAGTGCACCTATCTTCCAAAATCCAGATATACAAGTATGGTGTCTGTTTCAAAAATATCACCAATAATTTACACGATTAATATCATCATTAACCATTAAGTGTATTTCTTCAAACTTATACTGTATATATACGATTGTGGAGACTTCAGAAGTGTTTTCAGGGGTGCTTATATTTTATGCCATGCATTCCACTGGGTGGGTCTTCTATATCACTCCTCCTTTTACAATCATTAAAGAGAGAGCTTTCGCCTAGGGAGATAATATGAGTAGCACTTTGAAATATTCAACAAGGTATTATGCACTCTGTTTAGGTACCTCTGCAGGCAGATAGACTGATGGGATTGTTTTAGCAATGAGAACTCAGGAGCACTCTGGTGCTAAGGTCACATGTGCAGCAAAAGACAGCAGTAAGGCTTTGCTCCTCCATTGCTGATGTCCATGCAACAGACACCAATGGGCGGCTGTCTTTCAGACTCAGCATGTTATGCCCATGGAGGGCTATTTTACAGGACAAAAAAACTATTGTATACCTAATCTCTGAAAGCGCTGACATGCTCTGTGTTCTGCATTATCTTTAGCTGTCCGGGATCCAACCAAAGCATGAAATCTGGGGCTTTTTCAGGAATCTTTCTACATATGCAGTTATATCAACACAAGTCAAGGCTTATCCACACAAGCTACTGCAATAGTGAAAACATCCTACACATGAAATATAGTTATTTAATTTGATGATTTCATTTGTTTTCCACATATGATGAGAAATCACTCCTAATATACGTGTGAGCCACAAGTTTATACCTTACATTTAAGCTTGAAATCCTCCTGTATATGATTATTGTGTTGAATCCTCACAATATATTTTTTAGATATTAGG
Organism: Helostoma temminkii; assembly: GCA_900302695.1. Taxonomy (NCBI): domain Eukaryota; kingdom Metazoa; phylum Chordata; class Actinopteri; order Anabantiformes; family Helostomatidae; genus Helostoma; species Helostoma temminkii. The sequence continues at coordinate 12,066 of OMLM01003256.1, read as the reverse complement.
AATGAACTTTTTCTTATTCATATTTGGCCAGCTTGTTGCTTTATTCTAAAACCCTCTGGAGTAATATAACAAGTTCACAATGGAAATTCCCCACTCCACTGCATGTGGTTTGTTCTCAAGGGAGACAGGAGAGGAAGATCAACTCTTAAGACCACACCATGCAAATACAGGGTGGAAAAAAAGCTGTGTGCGGAGGGTTTGATGAAAACAAGAATTTCCCAACTAAAGAATGAGTAAACAATTTTCCTCGGTTCATTTCTACTATGACCTATTATTATCATCCCACATTTCAGCCACACATCAGTAGCCAAGAGAGCTACTGACAGACAAAAAGAAAAATATATCAGCTGAATATATATTTAACACTAAACAATCATAACTGCTTCTAAACCTATGTTTCTATCTACATTTGAAAAGCCAGCATTTATCTTATGAATAGAGTGTCATCATAATGTAGTGGAGTAAATGAAATACAAACAGACTGAACTGAAGACAAGGCATGCTGACCTTCTCTTGTCTGGCTGAGGAAAGAGGCTGATTCTTCAGCACTTCACTTACTGTAAATACAGACATGAATGCACGACACAAGGCAAATAACCATTTAGGTTTAAGGCATACAGGCCTGAGGCGGGACTGAAAGAACTTTCTCTTACTTAGAAATGGGCAAAAATACTTTTGATCACAGTAAATCTGACATGTAACACAGTGGTGAGGGCTTCAGCCTTGATGTTGAGCCAGAATTAGGAAAAAAAATATGAAAAAAGAGAGGCCCGCCAAAGGGTGCTAAGCTATTCAACTGTTGTCAGTTCCCATTAAAAAGAACTCACCATGAAGACTGGGTCAAACAACCACAGCAATGCACATTAACATCTTTTGCAAGTATCATTGTATTTTTTGTCTGCTATGGTACAAGGTTCTTTTTAATGCAAACAATACTTCTGAAACTATCTACTAGCACCCGTATAATCAATACAGAAAGTTTCACAAACATACAGCACTATCTTGCACAAGGAGAGTGATAAACAACAAGGAAAAGGACAAATGAAACTGACAGCTGGTTGCTGCATGTGTGACATGCTAAAAAACCAAACACAGCATAGTGTCACTGCTTAGAGTACAAGCAGAAACTATAAAAAAAACGCGAGGGAGAGTATGACTCTTCATAACAACACCCCACTGTCATTTCAGTTCCACAGTAAACCGCATTCAATGGTAGTCAGCCGTGCGGCAGTGTGCTGAGAATCACGAGCAACCTAGAAATCCATGTTAGTGTGTGAGAGACTGAGTATGAAAGCCAGTCTACATATAATGTTATTGGCCATATGCACGTCTTCCACTGGCTCAAATGAAATTAACTTGGACCTGTGATCACACCAGTGAGGTGGGGCAGATAACCTTTCAACACCTGGCATGGCAACAGAAGCAACTTGAAACACTGCTCCCTGCATCTTTCCTGTCATATTTGGAGTATAAGACTTTGATAAAGATCAACTGAACAATTAAAATGTGATTTTAAATGCAATATTCCTTATTTGTCTTGTAATGGTAACTCATGCTTAGATGTAAGAGACAGTTCAGAAAAGCAAGCAATGAGTTAACAAAATATGAGTTGGAGAGAACGGGGTTTAGGTCGAATATGTCATATGTTAATTTGAATTCGGACCTATTTTTAACCCAAAGTGAGACTATAGACACTGCCCATTGTCAGTGAATAAGGCTAAATCAATGCTGCACTTATTAGGGTAACTTGTGTATCTGATGGTCACAATAAAGGTGAGGTAATCTTGCTTTAAAAGGTAGCTTGTCGTTACACTGCACATACCAATGAGAGACACGGTTCACGTTAAAAGAAACACCCCTGCTTAAAATGCAGATTAGGGTCATTAAATATGGCGCAGTTTGAATGTACCAAGTCAACGTGTGGGTAAAGGTAAGGAGTCTGGATCTCCGCCCCTCGGCGACCTCGAATTCCAGAGATTCCCACACACTAAGCTCACCTGCCTTTTCCTTTACTTACCGACGTGCTTTCAAGGACAATATCAGAGGCAAAAAGAGTTTGCGTTTTAACAATTGCGTGATTTTTGCACGGGGAAACTAACGCCGAAACAATTCTGAACGTTAGCCAGCTAAGTTTTCATCCCAACGGTTAGCGACGACATCGAGGATAGTGAGTGAAGAAAGGTGTGCGTTGTTGGCGTTAAATCGGTCACAAGAACGAGATTAGCGTATTATCAGTCTCTCCCACTGCGAAGAAGCCAACAGAAACTTGTCGTGTGCGACGAAAAAAATACCAATCACTTTCTTTCCATAGTAACGTTAAATTTCAAGACTTTCTGAGTTCAAGTAACAGTCATAACGTTACTTTCCTGTCCTACGGACCGATGCTGCGTTTTCCCTAATTATTGTGCAGTTTATGAAGAAGCAGGGGGAAAAAACAGTAAATACCTTAGGAGGAGTGTTGTTTCGGTGGCTGAGCTGTGGCTCGGATCTACATCGGAACATATAACTTCATCGGTAAAGTCTCGTCGCTTAGTCCCATGCATGAGGAAAAGAGAAACTCGCCTCCATACTCGAGAAGAAGACGACCCCGCCGCTGCTCCTGGCTTCCACCAGCAGTCCCAGGCAATGCGAGCGTACATGACGTCAGTGGGAATGTGGGAAAGCGGTGCGCACTCCTGATTGGTTGTGATAGAAAAAGAAGGCGTTGCCGAGGAGGTTCGCATTGTTAAACAAACCAATGACCGAAGAGATGATAGTTTCCTTGGTTACAAATTTTGTCAACCGATACGATCTCACAAGGTAAGCTAGTGGAAAGTTTAGCAGGAAGATACATTTTATTTGCATAGCAGCGCCTTAATACTACGTGTCTTTGTTGCATTAAATTATATTACGATATTCGATTATTTTATTTGCCACATTTACATGCCTGTGATTTCGGGACTGTACACCTAGCTAACGTTAACTTACGAGATCACACAATAGGTTAACTGCTCACCCATCGAGCCTCTCTAGCCTCTCCAACCTTTTCTAGTTTTGCCACATTATCTGTGAGTATGGCTGAAACAAAGTATGATTTTCTATTAGCAATCGAGTATTTTCTCAATTAGTCAAGTAACTTGTTAATAATGGTTTTCACTATTTAGTAGAGCCCGAGATGATATGTTTACATTGCCATCGGTATCCAAACAAGATTTTATTGTACTAAATTGAATACCTTCAAAACTGCCTTTAAAACAATGGATTCTCTAAATTGTCGCAGATTATATGGAAAAAAAATTGGGCTAGTTGTGTATCCAAAGGTTTACATGTCTTTGTCAATTACAGTCATTGTGTGAAAACCACCAGCTTATGTTGAACTGCTATTATGTCCATAGCTTGCCATTTGGTGTTAATGTGTGAAAAAATAATAAATTTGCTCTGCTATTCACAAAACAAACCTTTATGTTGGAGATTTGAGCAGCAAATAGCAATTATGTAGGGTCCAGAGCAGTGCATTTTGTAAATCTATTCCTGCATACGGTGTATTATAATATATACACTTCTTAACTGATGTAATGCCTGTGTGGCCAGAATGTTTCAAAGCTTAATCCAAAAAAAGATGTAGAGATGGTCCAGCTATATATGTGATCACACTGGGTACACTATGTGTCCCTTTCCAAACCCTATTCCAGCTGATATTATAGCAATGTCATGCAGACCTCAATGGTAAAAACATTGGCTTTGGTTCTGCAGTTACCCGCTAATCCTTTCAATGACAGGTAACTGTCGCCTGTGAAAGTGACTTTTGTCTTTTTTGATACACAGCACAACCTTTGCATTAAGTGATTTCTTCTTTTTTCCGTACAGTGATGAGTGGAAGGGATCTGAATATGATCAACACAAACTACAGAGCAGAAGATGTGGGTAAGTCAGCAGAACATGGGTCTGAAACATTGCTGACTTGTGACATAATGGCCTATTGATTTGTTGGACATTTGACCTGAAGTCCTTGTGATGAATTCTCCATGTACTGACTTTGATGCTTTTGTCAGAGGCAGCATTGCTTGTGTTTATTCACCTGCCTCTTGGAGTCACAGCTGACCTTCTCAAAAAAACTGTCTGACACCGTTACTTTGCTCTCTGCTACTCCCCTTCCACATAACTTACCCTATGGAGTAATTTCTGAATTACCCATATGATCCAATAGTGCTAAGCTAGTGCTGTCTTTACCTCTGGTCTTTTCTTTTCTGGAGTCAGCATAAAGACTTTCAGAATAAAAACATTCCAGCAATTCCAAAGCCATATAATTTTTTTCATCCATGCAGAAAAACTGACACTCCGAATGAAAAATGGTTTTGGCAGCTCAAAGTACAAACCGGCTGAGTATAGAAGACTACAAGCCATTGTTGATGCGAAACGCCTGGAGTCTGATCTAATGGGTCAAAAGGTAAATTCTGGTTGTTATTAATACAATTCTTGTACTTAAAACTGCTATGCATTTAACATTTAATAACATGGTGTTTCATCAGTAAAATAAACAGAACTTGCAACTTTATAATATACATTTTTTTCCACTATGAACTTAAAACAGCCTGATTGTAGTATGTTTCCAAAAGTTGTAAAAGGCATCATTTGTCCACCTATCTCTACTCTCTTGTAAAAGGATTTAATTTCATACAAGACAGGCATTGCATATGTAACCCTTATAGTTCGTCCAGCAGCATAAAAGAGAGGAATGATATCACAGCCAAACACAATAGCATTGTAAGTTTCATGAATATTCATTTGGCTTCCCAGGGTTTTCTTAGTAGACTGTTTGAAGTTCATTGCCATCTGACTGAGTAGAGCAAAAAGTTAACGCTAGGAGCAATGGAGATTAGGCTGTTAGACCTGTGGTGTTTTAATTGGTAAACTGTGGCAGAAGCCTTTTGGTTGCTGATGGCACTTTCCAACACTGCTCTCTGCATAACCTAGATAAGGCGGGCTAAGTTCACGTTCGGCTGCCTGCTGAAAGGCAGCCTTTCTGAGCATGAGGTGTAAATAAATGACCATGCCCAAGAGTGGGATTATTTTTGCTCTTCAGGAAGGAACTGGCAGCTTGAATGGATACTAAAATCTTTCAAATGTTTGTATATTGATAAAATTTCCTTCTCAGTGCTACTGTACAAAAATGGGAAAAAAATAAAATTCACAAATTTATTAAGTGAAATTAGTGCCAGTGCCTATCTAGTACTACTAGATGGATTTAAAAAAATATATACAGTATACATAATAGATGCAAATTAGCAGAGTATTGTCACATTTTTTCTGTAATGTTTCAAAACCAGTTATACAAGTGCAACATTTCCTTAAATTGTGTACTTTTTATTATTTTTTTAATATATTTTTTTTTGTTTTATTATTACTTTATTTTATATAAAGTTTTTTACATATTCACCAACGGTAATCTATGTTGTTGATTCCTTTCATCCTTTTATACACACGTTCATAGATTTTTGTAAAACAAACAGAACACTTACAAATCTTTAGTATTTAGTATTACAATCTTCAAATGGAGAAAGACATTTTAATGTCATTATTTTTATGGAATAAATCAACAACATGACTATTATAGATTTTGTTTTAATATGAAATATACCCATGTATTAGTTATATGAGATTTTCTTTTGAGCACTTATCTGAACCAGCGGCCTGAGTGTAAAAACACTGATAGAAAACAAGAATCGGTGCACTGAGAGCACTCTAAACAAAGGCCTTGTTCTTGGTGATGATGCTGATGAAAAGAAATGGGAATAGATTAAGACTTTCACTTCCCTTTTCCTCTCTTAATAACATTCTTCATGCATGCCATGCATGTTTCGACTTGATTATTTTAATTTCCCACTGTTTATTCTGCTTTCATGCTTGACCACTGATAGTGTTTCAGTTGAATTACCAAAATTTATGAGCCTCTTGCTATTAATAATGACAATGGCAACAATAATACCAATAAAAACTGAAGAAAATGTCCATATAAAATGCACGGAGAGGAAGGGGACAACTTACTTTTAACCATTAGTAGACCTCCTACATATTTCATGTTTTGCCATACTTGCAGCATTACATTTTACTCACTTTTGTTGTTATGCTTTTTGAATGTTGCAAAATGGTCCAGATAATGATGCATTACGATAAGCTAATTGATGCATTAAAACACTCCAGGTACAGTTTTGTCGAGATAAAGTTAATTATAGAGGGAAATAAATGTCATGGCTAAAGTGCAGAGATTTGTTTGTTTTTGCAGTGTGTATTCCCATTCCAAGAATTTTTTTTATAGGTTCAGAAAACTTGCTTTGCAGCCAAGGCAACCAAGGAGAGCTCCATATTACGGCAGCACAGACAGGTGTGGAGCAGAGAGCGCCCTAGGCTGCAAAAAGCTGAGTAAGAGCCCCCTGTTACTCCTGGTCATTATCTGCTTCAGTTTTCAGAATCTGCTCTTAAACCACATGAACAGTCCACTTATGCCCAACTGAATCCTCATAGGAACGTGCCTAAAAAATAGGGTGTAAAGATAAAGGGCAAAGGAAGAGCAAAAATATATCATGGGGAAAAGAAACGTGAAGAGAAGTAAGATTTACATGTAAGACACCTTTCCTGCAGTAATCATGGGAAAGACAGAGTTTTCAGTGTGTGGAAACAGAAATATACACTGAATGAAGGAACACCTTTCTCTGCACACTGAATCAGAAGTGTGGGACTGGGGCCCTAGTGGTGTCATGGCTTGTGAAGTGAGAAGGGCAACACTAACTCCAGGGTGCAGCTTGTTTGGCTGCGTAATGACTGTGTCTGAGCCACCCAAGGTTAATGATGTACACAAGCGTGAGCCTCAGTAATGAGCTTCGTCATAAATATGTGCCCCTGCTCTCTCGCTACACATATATCTAATTAAATTACCATGGGATTCAAAAGCCACCTTGTCAAACAGGGAAGCAGGCAAGAATAATGCTATGACTACTCTTTATTCACATTAATGTCAATCCCTTGGGCCAGCTTGTAGGAAGTCAACAATTACTTTAGCACCCTCCGTAGGACTGTATGTGTTGCTGTCCAGAGTAAAAAGACATCCTGTCTCTAAGTTGTTGGAGAATTTCATCCTGACCTGATCCACACCCCACCACTAGTTCTCCAAACCAAGTAATACAAGTGCAACTAAAGTGCAAATTTCCTTAAATTCTGTACTTATGTAAAGTTTTGAAGTACTTGTATATGTTTTAATGGTACTTTATATTTCAACTTCACTTCAGTTGTTTT
>OMLM01003255.1:17753-38307 GCA_900302695.1 Helostoma temminkii | reverse complement strand
TCCTGATGTTTTTTGCATATTTGTCACAGTTAAATGATTCAGATCATCATGCAAAATTTACCAGAGTAAATACAAAATGTAGTTTTTAAATGAAAAAATGTAAAATGCAAGGAAAAATGCCTGCCTGGCTCTATGTGAAAAACTAATTGCCCCCTAAACCTAATAACTGGTTGTGCCACCCTTGGCAGCAACAACTGCAATCAAGCGCTTGTGATAACTGGCAATGAGTCTTTCACATCACTGTGGAGGCTTTTGGCCCACTCTTCCTTGCAGAAGTGAACAATTCTGCCACATTGGAGGGTTACATATGTTGTATAATGAACACTGACCTTAATTGAGGCAAAATGAGGCTTGCAGTTCTTTAGATGTTGTTCTGGATTCTTTTATGACCTTCTGGATGAGTTGTCGTACAAGTAATTTTGGTAGGCTGTTTAAGGTCATGCCACAGCATCTCAATTGAATTCAAATCTGCACTTTGACTAGGCCACTCCAAAGCATTCATTTTGTTGTTTTTGGCCATTCAGAGGTGGACTTGCTGATGTGTTTCAGATCATTGTCCTGCTGCAAAACCCAAGTGCGCTTGAGCTTCAGGTCACAAACTGATGGCCAGACATTCCCAGCCCCAGACCGTCACACTGCCACCACCATGTTGACTGTTGGTATGATGTTCTTTTTATGAAATGCTTAATTGTGCACCAGATGTAACGGGATGCACAACGTAAAGTTCAACTTTTGTCTCATCAGTCCTCAGGATAGTTTTGTGAATAATCAAGATTTTGCAAATGTGAGACAAGCCTTTGTGTTCTTTTTGGTCAACAGTGGTTTTCACCTTGGAACACTCTCATGGAAGCCATTTTTGCTCTCTCTTTCCTAATGTTACATCATGAACATTGAACTTAACAAAGGCAAATGTGGCCTGCAGTGCTTTAGAGGTTATTCTGTTTTGGTATGGCCTCCTGGAAACCCTGTCTTGTAAAAATTATGTTCCTATACAACTAAAATGCAATCCCAATTTCCTGATAAACATAATTGCAACCCTATTACGTTTTCTGTCAACATAATGAACATATGTTTACAATTAACATAAATGACAAGTCGCAAATATGTTGCTACTTCACATATCAATTAAATGTCCACAGGCAACATATTTTTGTTAATTATAATTATCTGATCTACAACATCTGGTGTTCTCTTCAGCTAAAATATCTGCTTCTTTAATGTATTTTATTGTTGGGTTCAGGCACTCACAGCACTGCGTTAGGGTCAGAGAAAGATTGTAACAGATCACTTGACACACAACTTCTGCTTAAAAATGTAAACACAAACAAAATGTGTCTAACCAAAGTATTTTTCATGCCTAAACCCAACCTTACGCAGGACTCTGGTCTGCACATTGTCATTGCGTCATACACCCTCCATCCACTCCAACTCTAACCTCCTCCTTGCTCAATTCCAGTTAATTAGTATGACATTTCATTCTTTCACTAAATACGTTGCCTGACAACATCATGATTACGTAATGCAGATTGCATTTTAGTTTTATAGGAACAGGGTTGTCCTTGATGAGTCGTCATTGTGCTTTTGGAGTAACTTTGGTAGGTTGGCCGCTCCTGTCAAGGTTCACACTGTTCCATAATTCCTCCAATTTTGGAGGGATGATGGCTCTCACTGTGGTTCGCTGAGTCCCGAAGCCTTAGACCTTTGGAACCCATTCCTAAACTAATATACACTTTGTCTCTCATCTGTTCTTGAATTTCTTTAGATTGCCCTGTGACGATACCCATGTAAATAGAACAACATTAACATTGAATGGATATTACCTGTAAAAAAACCTTTAGAGGAAGAATAAATCATACATAAGTCAGGAGTTAGGACTCTTCTGTAAATTCTAACATTAAGGATCAGATGTGTGGAAAGCTGAAATAAAGAAGGGAAGCCTGGCCAAACCTGAGTGCATCATTGTTTAGGGGGTTCTAATTAATTCAGGATGTATGGTAGAAACTGTGCAGTGATCTTTAAAGCTGTTTCTTTTTAATTCCATCTTCATGTTTTATTTCTTTGTATTTTACCTTGGCCATCACCAGATGCCTCCTTCTGAATTTCTATTCCCTCTTTAACACAATCACATGCAGAAACGTTCCCTTTTTCACCTGCTTCCCACAAACGTTCCTATCTTCCTTGTTCAACATCACCCTCATTCCCACTCTTACTTATTCGCTGCTTACCTTTTTTTCTAGCTATCTCTTTAAGATGTCATCTACTTTCAATTGAACATATTTTAATGAGCATTTTCTATTTCACTTGAGTCTTATCATTTCAACCCAGATGAATAATAGATCTGATAATGAGACATCCCTAGAAACCTATCATAAAACTCAACTGGTGAGATAAGAGGGAAGAGACAAGGTGCTTTTGTTTAACAGGACGCAATTTCCAACTAATTAATGGCTCGTGGCTGCTCTCAAATCAGTCTGGGGGACAGCTGATGGATATGAAGAGTGAATGAGAGTGAATCAAAATTGTGCAGTACTCACAACTGTGATACAACTGTATTTTTCCCAGAGCTACTGGGGTGTCATTTCACACCCCAGTAGGGCTTGTACTGTAAGTGGGCTAAAGTGAGCACGAGCCCCCTGTTGGTTCTATGTGGCTCCTGAGGCTAACACGGCCTGCCAGTTTCTCTCCATACACAGCACTCTCAGCTCTGTCAGCTTAATTGGCTCGCCTCCCATCAGCAAGATACCCCAACCCCATTGTAATTGGCTCCCTTTTAGCCACCCAGCCACTGCTATTGTTCATGTACATAGTGTGTCGCTAAGGATGCAGTGATCACTCACACATGAATTCTAGGACAAAAGGCCCATGGGCTGTTTTTCAACCAGCTTCCTGAACTGTGGGTCTGTTTCTGCCAGCAACAACCACAATGCACTTAAAAAATGCCTCTGCCTTTAAATCGATATCCTAGTCCTTTTTTTGATAAAAGGTAATTTATTCACACTTTATAGTTCATCCACATGTGCATGCAAAAACCCATGTTAGCAGCTGTGCCAGCAGAGCATCATGTATTTACGTTCATCATGTGTGGTGTTTATGCTTCAAGATCATAATCCTCTACTAAATGCCAATCAACCCACATAGACAGAAGAGAGACACTGAGAAAGAACAGTGCAGCAGTGTGTGTGAGAGAGATCAGACTTCCCATAGACCGTTGAAGCCAAATCTGGTTCTGTCTGAGTAAAGGTAGTCAATGTTGCCATGTTGAGTGCCACTTTGGCCTGGGCTGGGTCAGTTCCTGCCAGTGTGTAATGAGCCCCAATGAGGGTGAACTCCCTGTTCCCCTGTGCCCCAGACTGTCTCCACTAATGAGCTTCTGAATAAATCAGTGGTGGTGCACCCCCCATCTCGTGGTCCATCCTCTTTCCCTTTCCAGTTCACTCCCACCACACGCACACACACACACTCACACGCCTCTCTACACTTTTACCTGTCACCTAGTCGTGTCACCCTACCCTGTAATGAGCCCTCAAGAATACCTTATATTGCCTTCCCACATCCAATGTCTCCTAATTGTGAGTATTTGTTTGTGAGGCAGTCTGCCTTTCCTATGTTTGAACACTCTGGCATCCAAATCTCTTAATGTATGATTGTGACAGTGGCTGCTGCCTGGAGCTGAGATTGTGTCTGTGATGCTCTTGAGATCTTCTGATCACAGCAACTGGTATTTTGATGATTAATGAAAAAAAATAAAAGTTCATCTTGCTCCTGTACAACCCATTAGTCTGGCCCCAATATAGTTCCTGTTTTAGCACGGGGGAGTACATTTCCGTATTTGGCATCTGGTAGTCAGACTTAGCTAGCTTCATAAGAGGTGATGATTAATATTGCCAAAGATGGACTTTGAACCTACCCACACTGTCCCATAAATAGTCTCAAACAGTTGGATTCCGACTGGTCAGAGCTGAGTGTGAAATAACCAGGGGATATTTCCTATGCAGAGCCTGATAAAGTGGGCCACATCTTCTGGTTTTCGTGATGAAGTCATACATGGTAGGCTGACTCATAGTCAGCACTGGGAATCCAATTTAGAATATAAAAATAATAGCAAATAGATATAAAGGAATGTGTTTTGTCAGACACAGTGTTAATCCCCACTGAGAATCTAATGCATTCCTTTGTCAGAAAATTAACAATCACTTGTTAAGGTGCCAGTAAATTTCAGGCTGCTTGCCATTATGGTTATATCCCAGAAGAGACACAATGCAAGCAAACAAAGAGGCAAGGTAGCAAATATATATGTAGATTAGATTAGATTAGATTAGATTAGATTAGATAACACTTTATTGATCCCCAGAAGGGAAAATTCACATGTCACAGCAGGAGAGCAAAATGACAACAAAGTAAAAATAACACACATACACACAAGCTATAGCAATAATAATAATACACAATCCAGGAGGTGAGACACATCAGATACAAAGTTTGTGAGTTCATGAGAGTTGTTTATATGTTTTATATATATATATATATACATACACACAACCTTTTGCCTTTCCAAGGTGAATGACCCCTGAACAAATGTTACTAGTCAAAGTACTGGCTGCCATGCATTGGGTTCAAACGTTGTTGCTGTTGTTGTTTTTGCTGTTGTTGTATTTTTTGTTGTTGTTGTCTGTTTTTCCACCTCAACTGGTTCGTTTCTTCACAGAGTGCCTAGCACAGAAAACTTATCAGTTGGCTTGGGGGAATCAATCATGGGGTGACACTATTCTAGACCAGAGTGTTGTTTGTGAATCTGTTGTCTGTGATGCCTGCAAAACCCTGGCTGTGATTACCAAGAATCTCAATGTGTTGGTTTTGGAATTATTTTTCATTGTAGGCCTTTTTTGTCTGCTTGGCTCTAATTCTCTTTATCCCTCTTACTCCTTTATTCCCAAACCCCCCCTCAACCCCTACCCCTTCTCTTTTCACTGTTACAATTATGCTTCTCAGTACAAACCTTGGACAGTATTGATGTAAGAAGTGCCAGTGCTGTTTTTGGAGATGCTAACAAATAATCTTGCCTCACAAAGGTGACTGCCAAGCAGGGATTAATGTAAGACAGAAAATATAAGTGCTTATAGCCAAATGTCAACACAGAATCTGTACCTAGAGAGATAGTGCCCCCCCCCTCATCAAGTGATTTACCTTTCCTATAGACTTCTTTCCCTGTGTTTCATGTTGTGTCATGTCCCTTCATTGGAATCTGAATTATATTCAGAACAAAGAACTCAGATATCAGTTTAGACCAACAACATTTGTGATGTATGAACGTATATTCTAATTTTGTTTGTATGCAATTGGAATACAGCATTACCACTACAGCCACACCCCAAGATTACATTGGGTGTAACTGAAAAAACCTGCACAAAGATAGGTTTTATAACGCAGACTTCAGTGCAGCGTTTCACCTTCCTGTTAACCCACTGTCTGTCTTTTGAAGTGTTTCTCAACCCGAGATGTAGACTGCACATGTCTGTGTGCTGTGAAATGTCAGTGTCTTGTATAACAGCTCCTTTTATATTACTATGTAAACTTGCACTGTAAAAACAAATTTCCTCTTGGAAGACAATAAAGGGTTTATCTTATCTATCTCAACTTTTTGCAAGACAGTGTCTTAACCAAACAATAACAATCTAATCTATCATGGAGAAGACAAGGGAAGTAGTGATCCAGGAATAATTGAAGACAAAATAACAGCCTCCATGATCTGCATAATTTAAAAGCCGAAGAGCATGGGTATTTTTAAGGCCTTAGTTGGTACGTCATCATCCCACTTACTACAATATATAATAAGGAATGATGGCTATTATAGTTGAACTAGGTGTCTTGTGTGTTTGTATGTAATGAGAATAGACATTTAATTGATATTGAAAAAGTTGGCAATTCCATTTTAAGGTTATGAGACTGGTAAATAATTGTAAACTATTGACTTCCCATATTGCACTGGCTATTCAATGTGAATGAGACCTGTTCCAATTACCCTTCATGAACAGTTTTACAAAAGGTAAAGTAATTATATGTAGTTAGTGGTAGCTCTGCTGTTGTGGCTTTCCAGGGAAGGTGATAATGCCTACATGTTTATTTTTTAGGTTATACTAGGTGGTGGAATCATTATATTAAGAAGCGATAATATTTTGCAACCCTTTTAAAAATAAATGAGGAGGCAAAAACATCAAAACCTCTCGATTTGATGCAGTCCAGTAAAAATAAAGTGGCTATATGTATATATAATAGTTACAGTACAGTGTTCCCATTGCAAAACCCTCCTTAGGGACAGATAGTATTTGAAATGTTTCAACTATAATATGTAATTTTAAATGTTGCAGTAATATGGAATACATCAAACTGTATGTAACTATGCGCTGCAACAGTAAATACTCGTGTTAAAATAAAAATATTATTGTATTTTGTGTAATTTGTGTAGTGAATGTGAAAATATGATGATGAGGTTCAATGGGTTTTAATACTTAATAAATGTTTTAAACATCTTTTCAGTCAGTTCATTTGATGCTTATTCAGTTAATCATTATATATACAATAACTACATTCTGTTTTCTCTGTGGCAGGTACTTTCAGATGTGACTGTAAAATCATCATCAGTTCTCTAGGGAATAAAAGTCCCTCCGCCACTTTGTCCCAGTATGGCCTTCAGCTTCCTGCCTGGTATGTTTTTAAAGGTTTTCACACATCAACTCATTGTACGTTTCCCTGCACAGTTCAGCAAGAGAAAGGAACTTATCTCTAGGTAATTCAATTAACGTGACTGCTGCTGCTAAACACTTCTGTTAGTAACTGCTGTTGACAAGTTAAAGGTGGTTCAAGAAATGTTCAGACTTTTTGTAAGGGATTAAAACAAATAGCTATAGAGATTTGAGTCATAATCCATAATTGTTATTTTTACTTTCACAAAATAGAAACATAGCAGAACACAGTCCATCATCCCTACAATCTAACTGATGCTTACTTGAGGCTTTGAGGTTTGTTTATAATGGATGTGGGAACTGGCCAGATACTCTTTTTAGCACCTTGGCATATATTATTATATTACCAGGCAGGTTAGCAATGTGTGCCCTAGCTGAAATACACATTGCCATCATCTTTCTGTAATGTCAACCACAACATGTGGTTCCCAATCCACTCTCGTAATCCATGTGAATCACAAGTTCAGGTGATCTGTACTTTCCTCCTGCAACTTATACGTTTAAATAAGAAACATTTAAATAAGAAACATTTAAATAAGAAACTATATACAATGTTTTAAATGCAAGATATAGTTTAGCAAAAAAGAGAGTGATAGGGTTGAACATTTGTTAAGATCTTCTTTTTTGTTTATTTTTTTGTTTATTTTTCCAGTCATAAGATTAAATGTGGAAAAATAATACATTTTTGTGATTCTCATAGGCAGGTGAGAAAGGGCAGATGAGATTTAGAGTATTATAGTACCATAAACAATAATAATGTATCCTTACCTGGCACGTCTAGCTGTGTGTTATCAATGGTCAAATATCAAAGTTCTATGCTACAACTGTGCAATTGCCTGTATATTTATTTACCTCTTTTTGTCATGTAAGCATTGTCCATATGGTAAGTGACAGTTACGGTTTGAGGTGCAGCTGCTTGTATAACAGTCATAGTGATTTGAGGGTTTTCTTTTTTGTATAGTTTAGCCTTCACAGGACATCATGCCATGTGAGCCATAGTCTTTGGAGAACATGTAGCCTCATTTTAACCAAAGGAACATTTTGATCCACATTCTAGCGTTCTTTATAAATGTTTAAAGACTTTGTTTTTATCTAATAATTGGATGGAAAAAAAGGGACACCATTCTAGTGATATAAAGTTTCCTTGTCTCTGCATGGTCACAAAGATTTCTGAAAGATTAATAGAAAATGTTTGCTGAGCTGCACAAGTCATGATGGTATGGGTATTTACACCAGGACAAGATGAAATGCATTGGACTGCAACTCAGTCTGACTTACCAGATGGAGAGCCCTTGCTGAGGGTGACTCACTCCTCCACTGCAGTACTCTGACTGCCACTACTTGCATCTCTCGTCCTTTCCTATCCTCTCCACTCCAGCTACCCTAACTGCCATTGCTACCACTACTGCTGCTTCCACCTTTTGGATTGCTATATTTGTGACTGTGCTCACTGATGTGGAAAAAGCCATCATCTGGGCCAGTAGATCTGGAAATAGAGTACTCGTTGAGGTCAGCCAGAGACAAGCCTTGTTCTGTGAGAGCTCACCCAGCCAAGGGTGTAGGGGGCAATGAGTTTCAACTTGGGAGAGCTGGAGGTCTCTGCTGGCTATTTTCTTGACATTCACTCTGGCGCCTGTAGTGTTCTGAAGCTGAGGCAACACTTCCCACTGACTGAGGGCTGTTCAGGCCTTTGGGTGCCTGTATCACTACAGTGCTGTGAGACATGCTCAAAAACACAGTGTGTTAGATTCTGCCTTCTGCCTGAAAATTTGAATTTGTAAATGATTAGGTGCAGTGAAAGCTGGAGGCATGAATCAATAATGCTGGTGAGATGCAGGGCAGCCCAGCCAATTAGCTCAACTGAGGGCTTTTGACAAATAATATGAAGGCTTAGAGGGAAACCGAGTAAGAAAGGTATAGATAGCAGTGTGGTTTATTGGTTATCGTACTATTTGATCATATCTAATGAAAATTGCAGTACTCCGTATTATTAAATTCTGCGTAATATAAGAAGGGCCTTGACAGCACATTAAACAATGAGCACTTAGATTATAGAAATATTTCAAACCAACAATTATAGCCTGCCCAATGTACAAGTAGAAGATGGTGAAAACCTTTCTTTAAATCCTAGTTTATTTAGTCAGCAAAACATTTCTGCACATTCTCATAATTACAGGTGTGTTTTAACCCAAGAGATTCATGGTCACAGCACTCCTTGAGGTGCGAACTAACCTTTATCCTCCATCCCACTCTGAAACGGCCCATCGGCCTATACTGTGCCACAGTTAATGGAGCATGTCTCTATGAATTATTTAATGTTTTTGTTCGATTTTCAACCTGTTTTATACTCATGTATGTGGGTGAACCTTTACACATTAGGATGCAGCGTCTTTTTCACATACATGTTGTTCCCTCTCAGAAAAATGTCTTATATAAAATGGAATGATCTGTCTTAAATAAAACATCTGACTTGCAAGAAAGTTCACAGTGGCAACCAACAGATATGAATTCAAGAGTTCTCACAGCACTGAGTTGTGACAATACAGCACTATCAGTCCTCCTTTTTCTGGGTTTCCACTTCAGGGACACCTTGAGATGTACAATATTGAAACATACTTGGATATATAACATCATCTTCCATGGGGAGTAATCCAAAAGGTAAAATCAATAACCAACAAAAAGAACCCACAAACTATAAAACAGCACCTCTATTGCAAAGTGCTTGTAAATCTTTTTGAACTGTCATCACTGGACTCGGCAGGATAACTCTGGGAGATTCACATTAAGCAAAAAAGAAAGAAAGAAAAAAGCAGCCTCCTTGAATTCTTAAATGGGACAGAGAGGGTCTAAAGAGAGCCATTACACTAGTATGGTTTGATCCACAACTAAATTGTTGGCTAGACCCAAATTCTAGAAGCATGTTTTCTAGGGTTAAGTATCCTGGTACCTCAGCTATTGATTTGAGTATGTGTGTGTGGGGGGAGCTATGTGTTTGAATGATATACTGTAGGTATTTCAAAGCAGCAGCAACTCATTTAGTACTGAGAAATCTTCTAAGCCATTCTATGTAGTCAGTCCATAAACAGTCATGAATTAGGGCATTTCTAGAGTGGCCAAAGATATAATGTGAATTCATGGAAAAGCAGCACAGTCATCTGGATCTGGTTATGTTACATCCAAATTTATATTTTATCAGTTTTCCACTACAGAAACAGGTTGTGTGCAAAACAAACAAATCTCCACAAAGATAAAAACATATAGTCCAGAATATTTTTCTGCATTTAACATTGCAATTGTTTGTGTGTAACATGGTGATAAAGTAACTATCCAAGCTTTAATAGCAGCTACAAAGTGATGAATGTGTGAAAACGGCTCTCTTGTTTATTTTTCAGTTTGTTGTTTGTTTTATTTATTTCTTTTTTTCTCCATTCCAAACAGTCTTCCCTTTATATTGCAAGCCAATGTTTTCTCTCTTTTTGACTCACTCGACTCATCTCACCCCCAAGGGTTCTGGGCATGCAGGTCCTCTGCCTCCTTAGCCTCAGCGGCTCCCTGTTTGACTGCATGAAAATGAATTGATATGGTTTGTTAATAGGCTGCCCATTTTTATACATCTCATATCTCTCCACCATCATGAGCCCACAGTAAAAGCATTAGTCTTAGTACTAAACTCTGCAACAGACTGCCTTTTCTTCTTCATCAGATCTAACACTGTGACTCAATGTACTTGGGTTACTGGTAATAGTTTTAGCAGGCACTCCTATTTACATCTATAAGGGTTTCATCTCTGGTTGGTCTTAGCATGAAGACTTGCCAGTACAACTATCATATTTGCTATATTGAAGCGTGGATATGTTTCATTACATAGCAGTCACTGCTAATTTACTGCATATTTGACCTCTAGTGTGGTTAGAGGACAGTGTTAATAAACACTGATAGGTCAGGAGGCTTTGGACATATGGCACTGAGTGCTTAATCACAGCAATCTAATATTTTGTCCTCAGGGTTTTCTTTTTGCATAAGGCTCCTCCTAATTACAGTCCTCTACAGGCAACTTGTGTATGTAGTCCTTTAGTGTTAAAACAACTATACCAAATGAATGCTAATGAGATGCACAGTAAAGGAAATGTGATGCTATGCACCACTATTAACATAATTCTTCTTGATGAGCCATTGGAATATACAATTCTGATTTGGAGCTTGAAAGAGGGCGAGGGGCCAATTTGATTAGAAGAATATGTGTGGTTTTCCTTTTCTCAAGAGCATAAACTAATTTTTGGGCTCAGACTATTCTTAACTCTGCACCCAGCAGGGCACATTTGAGCTATTTCTGTTCTTATGCTAATTTGCCAGTAATTGTGGAAGCTGCACACCGACACAGTAATTCAAGTGTCCATATTAATGTACCCTTACAGTAACAATTTCTATTTCCAGTGTGTCAGCACCTCTTGGCAGAGATGGTATCTTTAAAAAGACCCTCTTATGCTCATTACAGCACAGACACACTGAAATAAAACGTCTTTTCTGTGCAGCCAAAAGCAACATGCACAATGACAAAGTTGTTTCACTTTGACACGTCGTGTAGAGAAATGCTCTGCAAAGTAAACTTCTTCTGTCCTGTGTAATCCTGTATGGACCTTGATAAATCAGTAGATTAAAATTTGAGACTAATTGACTAATTATTACAAAATGATTCACATGTTTCAATTTATAAGTTTGATAACTTTGATAACCTTGATAACGTTACAAATGTCATGTACTGGTAATAAATGGTCAGTGGTCTGCACTGCACTTATACAGCACTTTTATACCTCATTGGTACTCATTTACACATTCACACACACACAAACACACACACACACACGCTACTATGCAAGGTGCCTGACCCAGTGGGGGCAACTTAGGGTTCAGTGTCTTGCCCAAGGACACTTTGACATAGTTAGGTCCAGAGGTATTTGGACAATGACAATGTGTTTTTTCTTTCACATTCCCACAATGGATGTGAAATAAAACTATCAACTTGTGACTGAAGTGTAAACTTTCAGCTTTATAAAAAAATAAATAAATGACAAAAATATGGTATTTCTTGATTTTAAAAAATTACAGCCATTTTAGGCTAAGTAGCTACATTTTCAGAGGCTCAGAAGTATTTGGGCATAGTGACATAATTGTAAATTTAACCATAATTTGTAATAATTTGTTGAAAATCCTTTGCATCCGATGACTGCCTGAAATCTAGAGACCAAGGACATCACCAGATTCTGAGTTTTGTCCTTGGAGCTGTTTTGCCAGGCCTTCACTGCAGCCACCTTCAGTTGTTGCTTGTTTATGGGTCTTACTTCAGTTTTATCTTCTGTAACAAAAAAGCTGCTCTACTGGGTTAAGATCAGGTGAATTGGTCATTGAAGAATATTTTATTTCTTTGTCTGTGCTCAAAAAGTCTGGAGTTGCTTTTGTTTGCAGTTTCGTAGCATTTGGCAGAATGTGAGCAGAGTGTATAGTCCTATCAACCCTGTCTCCTAAAAATGATGTTCCTATACAAATAAACAGCAATTGCATTTTTAGTTTTGCAGCGAAGGTAATCATTATGTTGTCAGGCAACGTATTTTGTGAATGAATAAAGTGTCCAGCTAATTAACATGTATTGACTGGCAAGGAGGTGGTTGGGGTGGCTGGTGGGTGTACAATGTGCAGGACTGGCATTTTGCAGACCCGAGTTCAAGACCACAGTCCAGTGTGAGGTTAGGTTTAGACATGAAAAATACTTTGGTTGGGGGTTACAGATAGATTATATTGGCTTTTAAATTTTTTATGCAGTTTTTATGTAGTTGTCTTCTGTGGTCTTCCAGGCCTCTTAATATTTCTTTTTTTAGACGGTACCAAACTGTTGATTTGGCCACACTTAAGGTTTTTGCTATATCTCTTATAGATGTATGTTGTTTTTTGAGCCTATTGATGGCCTCCTTCATTCGTATTAAGATCTTGAACTTTATATTGATAGCTCCAGTCAATATCTGATTTCAGCTCCCTTTAACTTTTTCTCTGCATTATTTGTCTTGAAGTAATGAGGGAATGGACCGCACCTAGTCAATTATATTATTGTCAGTCAATTCCCTGGATACCTTTGAGCCCCTGAAAATAGAGGGGCTCTGCTTAAAATGGTATAATTCCTAAATGGTAAATACCATATTTTTGTGAAATAGCTTAAAAGTTCAAAAGTCTACATTTTGTTTGTTAAGTTTTATTTTAATTCCTCTTTGGTGGAGTGTTGGGGCAAAATCATAAGAACTCTGTCATTGCCCAAATAACTCTAACTCTAGCTGTATGTCAGGAGGAGACAGCAATCAAACCACTCACCTTATGATTAGTAGACTACTTCTCCAGCTCCTGAACCACAGCTGCCCCTTAGTTATTTATGAATCTTAATACAAAGTATAAACTAGGAGTGCAAGTTAATTCTGCTGTGCTTATTAAAGAGAAATATTCATTTGTAAAGGTTAAGTTTGGGATTTTACAATTCAATCTTCTAACAATATTCATGTTGATGTATATTACGTAGGCATATGTGTGCTGTAATACATGAAGTTTTTCACACAGGATGTTTCCACCTCTAGCCTAATATCCTGCCTCTCTTTTAAAACCCACATTAAATTTTCAGCAATGTGAACCAAATATTATAGCAGTCAGCTGCTGATGCCTCGGGTTCTCACCAAATGGTCATTTTCAGAGTTATAGCATACCTGCATAATGACACATCACTCACTCCTTGATGGCACACTCAAATATTATCAAATACTGGAGTGATGTGCCAACCTCTCTATATACACCTACAAAGTATTTTAAAGTCTGTGGTATATAGAGTGAACTTACTATCAGTGTTTCTTCCTGTTTCGAAAACGAATGCAACAAATGACACATAAGAAATGAGATAACAAAGGAATATATACAGAGAAAAGAATACACACAAAGGTTTGACACTGATAATTACATATTTAACAAGAAAAAATGATTTATGTTGGCCCTAATATTCCAGGTACAGAGTAGTCTCAAACAATTTTTTATACAGAAAGCCAGCTGTACTGGTGAGAATGTGGCCCCCTCTTTAAGATGCTTTTGCTATTTTACACAGAACCAAAAGAAGTAGGCATATATTGATGGACTGTGTTAGGAGGCACAAACAAATAACATGTTCATACATATAATAACATTTCATTTAAGTTAGACGACTTACCGAACTATTGAACTCCCTCTGTGTTGTCAAATTTAAAGAATCAGAATGACACTTAATGGACATTGAATGTTGTGATCGATTCAGGAGGACAACCTCTACCTTCTCTAGCAAAAACACTTATTTTATACTTGCAGGCACATTGATTTTTTTTTTCTTTTTCTTCTTCTTAACGACTTGGCTGGTTAAGAAAACTAAATAAAGTTAGTGTGCATGACAGAGCATACGTATACACTCTTCATTAGATACTGCTATACAGTTCTATACAGCTGCTTTGGCATAGCATCCATCTTTAGTCTTTACTATTATAATTATTGTTATTAATAGTAGTAGTAGTAGTAATAGTAGTAGTCGTATTAAGAATAATAATAAAAATTCTGCTGAAAATAATACTGCCCAGTACTTCTATTTATTTAGATTCTGGATCAAATCCAGGCTATGGCCTTTAAAGATCTCACCTGGCCTTTAAACTGTAATTCAGCCCCTTTCACCCATCTCTTTCTCACCCTCACCCTCTCTCTCTGTCTCTCTCTCAGTGTCAGTGACAAGGTCTGTTACATGAGCAGTCTGCCAGTGTGTTTGGTGCCAACTTCTCCCAGCTCTGGGGATGTGGTGAGCAGCCCTTTATCTCCAGGAAACAGACACGTCCGATCACCTCCTCAGGGGGCTGGTGTGGGCAGGGAGGGCGAGGAATGGGAGGAGACCAGTAGTTTTTTTTTTTTTTTTCTCTCTTTTTCTATTCCAAAGTCAGAATAACCCAAAAATCCATGATGATCATGCACATAGAAATGCATCGACACAGACTGAAGCTTTTGTTCCCCAGTCTAAGGAAAGGTGATCATTTATATGTTATGTACTATTTAACATATCTTACCATACTTCCCTAAGAGCAGAGATGATATAGTATAAGAACATTTCTTTCCTTTCTCTTTATGCCTTCTTTTCTCCCTTGGCAACAAATACGAGTCTCAGCCATGCTGACCTGTGTGATATTTGCAGAAGAAAACTCTGTCTTTGTTTCAAAATCTGTCTCCTTTCATTTGGCCACAGTCATTCATCTGACTGAAATAGGCTCTCCATCATAGAAGATTATAGAAATATATTTTTGCAGTGGATGACTCTAGTTTGCTTAAGGCCAAACTCTGTTTGTGTTGTTTTACCAAGCGAGAGAAAGCTCCAGTGCATCTACCAGCTACAACGCTGGTCAAAGGTACAGATTACTGGCATGTTTACTTACAGAATTTACTAGGATGTCTTTAAAGTCTGTTTCTCTTAGGTTACAGCAGTCATCAAATACACATGTATTAAGCCTACAAATCCTCAGTATTTATCCGCACTAACCTAAAACCTGTTGGGGAGGAACGGATGCTTCATGAGCTCCCCAGTATTTGTTGATCACTATGCAACATGCATTTGCAGCAGTGTGCTTTTTCCAACAGTCCGCTTAATCATGACCTGAGGCTTTCACTACCTGCTTTTCATTCCACTATTGCCATCTGGCAGCAGTGGCTCTGCTTACAGCATCAATTTCTCCTGCCTAAATGTTTTCATTTGTATCCAAAGACTTGTCTGGTAGGGTTGTGGTGAAAAAAAAAGAAAAAGAAAAAACACCACAAGGTTCTGTTTCCCTGAGCCATGGTAATGAATGTATCAAACACATCTGTTAATCTCTGGAACTGACAGTGCACAGAGAAAAAATCTATTAAGAGACCCTCTAAAATTCCCTCATCATTGTCTTTCAGTGGCAACATAGAAATATGGTGGCAATTAAGCTACACCTCTGAATATGGTGTACTCCAGTGGAGTGATAGAAGAGTAATGTGCTCAACACAAAGTTAATAAAATTTCTGCAGGTGCTACTCCAGTGGGGACATACTGATTAATAACTCATTCCTTTTTATGAGTGTATTCTTTATGAATTATTATTGTAATTTGGTGTGGCTGGGATAGTGAGCTGTCCTTTTATACAGTATGCCCTTTTCAGATTCTGTGGGGGTATTGCTAACAGTAAACATCTCTGAAGCTATCAGCTAGAAGTGACTTGTAACCAGTCTGAAAGGCAATATCGCCACTGGGTAGGTATTTTTTTCCAGCTACATCCCGTTTTCAAGAGGTTTCAATGGTCAGCGGTGAGCAGAATGCACTGACCTCCTTGTTTTATGTAGTATGAACACAAGCTTTAATTCTTTAGTTTATTTTGGGTTAGTATATGAGTTGACATGCAATTATTAATCAAAAGTCTGTTCGTTATGATTACATTCATGCAGTTTTAACTAAATCCTGGTTTAACAATTAGAGCAGTGAAGTATACAGTTTGAATGGACTTCACTGAAAATCTATTGCAAACAGGCTTCTGGGTTAGAAAAGAAGAATCCAGTGATTCTATCATTATGGCTAAGGTTGAATCTATGGGTTCTGCAAGCAATAACATCTTTTTATCATCATTAACAAAGCTACTGGACAAAAATCATGTGCATCTGCAGAAGGTTTAGAAGGTTTGTGTTACAATATCCTATAAATACTTTATTGTAGATTCTAATATAACATTTAAATGCATCACAATTTCCAAATCAGTAAATAATCAAAAACGCTAGAATATGCAACTTAAGCAGTACAATGAGACTTGAAATCTATCCACTCTCCCTGCTCTGCTGTGCTCCTCTAATGGCTGCTAGGCTCTGGCGGGTCCTGCACAGCCCTTCAGTTATAAGCCATTACTACATTTCAATACGTAGGGATGTGCAAACAGTTGAAATTCTATGATTGGCTAGAAAGGCGAGCCTGGCTGAACAACCTATAGAAATGACTATCTTTGCACCACCGACAGTGATATTCTGTTGGTCTGGCTTCACAGAAGGTTTAGACAACACATCTTCACAATAAAATACTTTTTTTAAAAAATAAAATAACTAAAAAGGCATATAAAAAAGATATCCTATTAAGATATCCTGATGTGCTTATGCACATCAGGCCCAGTCAAACCTTCCATTTACCTGTTACATTCTCTTAAATATGTTTGTATTATATACAATGGACAACATTGGTTCCTGCAGTAGTGCTAAATGTACCTGTTTCATGAGGTCTTGCATTTGTCTACATACTATTATTTGGATAGGTAAAAAGGAAGCTGTAACAAACAGCTTGATTATTGATTATTGAATTATTGTTCCTTTCACAATAGCTAAAAAATGTGGATGTGCGTGACTGTGTGCCTTGTTAAAAAAGGCCTCACTGTTCTACTTGTAAATCACTCCTGTGATTTATTTGTGAATCACTCCTCCCTGATCTTCCAAGCACATAACAGCATTCCACAATTTACACACTGCAGTGACATCTTCACATTTTGATACACACACAAATCCAATCAGGAAAATGTAAAGAAAAATCTGTTTTAAACAATAGTCTGATGTTCACACTGAAATGGGTTTTATTAGAGGAGTCAGTCACCATGTCTATATAGGCCTTATAGGAAATATATGACAGATCCCTCCAATCATCCATCTTTGCAAAAAAAAAATTAAAATTAAGTGGATGCCTTCCAAAGTTGAAGTCTTTTTAGTACAAATTTTTATCATGAATTCAATCGTTCCACTGCAACTTGACAGGGTAACACAAAATGGGGGCTTTAATACTAAACTATGATTTCATATACTCATATTAGCTTTAGATACACACTTAACACAAAAAGAAATGCAATTCCTGTATTTGTGTACAGTTCTGTACCCTACCAGATCTTCATAGGAATCTGGACTTGCTTCAAGTTGATCAAGTTTTCTGTCACACTAACCCTAACCCTAGTCATCCAAAAGGCTTTTATCAGTTGTTCTCTAATTCAGTGGTCATTAGTGACAGGCATTTAAACTCTGTGAAATCATTACACTGTTAACACCTTTAGAGTCACTAAGATTATCTGTGGATCGTTCTCTCATCTGTCCATCGTGGGTATTGTTAGGGTCTTGAGTCAAAGTGCTCTTAGACTGCACTGTAAGTGCCTGATAACTGGAGTTGTAGACCACCAGTGATGTTTTTTCCAAGAACTTGAAGCAAATCCCATTACTACTGAATATCACCTTTGGGTCAAACTGCCCTGAGTAAAAAACTTTTAGGAACATGTTTCTACCCAAAAAATTCTGTTCCTATTTACATAAAGTCCTGCAGGATTTTTTTTATGCTTAACTAAATACAACAGTACACAATAGTGCAACAATTATATTTTCCTAATAAAGTTCTAACATGTTTTTGACAGGACTGCACTGGCTTCACCTGTACGTGTTGGGAGAGTGCAAATCACATCGTAGACTGAATGACTCAATGAGTCAATTTTAGCCATCATCACAGTGAAATCCATTTGAGACTGAGGTTACACGCTCCATCATTATCAGTCATAGTGAATTTGACAAAAACAGTTTGGTTTTTTTTACTTTCTAGTTGAAAGGAATTATCACAAGGGTTGCTATTGCTATTAAATCTTGTGTTACTGCAAACACACACTGTCTGAAAGTTTTTGTGCAGTGCCGTTACATACTTCAGTGGCTGACTGTTTGCCACGTTGTCAAATTCCTCTCATTCATCTCTTACGTCACCACTTTTAGTCATTATTTTCCTTTACAGAACATTATCTGTGTTGTCTGTACCATTCTCTCTTCCAGCTGTATGATTGCACAGTCCAGCTCCTTTTTATCGATTCCTGTTTTAATCACTTTTTCTTTTAATCTCAAAAATATTTTAAACATCTTCAAGGACAACATGATCATTTCTGTTCTCAACATTTGTATAGCACCGTTGTATAAAGGTTTATGGAATTCAGAAATGCCTGACAATAAAATAAAATATATGTGAAGATTAAAAACTAAATGTGAAAACATTATAAGGCCAAGAGATACGTAACAAGAAACTGTCACAAGATATATGTTGCCAGAGCTGAGCTTTCTGTTTATGCTTGCTGTTGTAGATATTTAACATGAGGAAGATCCATCCAGTAAAATACATGTTACGGACAGTAAAATTTGAATAATGAGTTTTTATATCATACATTGTGTTTGGAATCATTTTTACGTTATTATAACTTACATTAAAATTAATCATTTTATCTTAAATAGAACCAAACATATTTTAAAAATAATAACAAACTAATTAATAGTAACTGATCAAATTAGTTTATATACTTTTTAAGCACTTAACAAATTATAAGTTGTCATTGCCAGTTACCTTTTGCACTCAAAAGCAGTAATGGTCACCATGGCAACAGGACACTGATGCATTGTTGACTCTAACATTCACATTCATCGTTGTCTGTACAGTTGTTAACTATTTAAAAGAAACAACACAGACTCTGGGTTGAAAGTTGGAAACAACAAGCTGTTGTCTGTATAATTCTGTGTTTGTGATATTTCTAGTCCAGTCTTTCTATGTAGCTTCTTACTTGCTGTATAGACATGGCAGCAGTATCAATCTTTTATTATGGTAACTCTTTTCCCTCTGGGATTAATAAAGTGTTTTGAATCTTGAATATTGAATCTTGGGAAGACAGTGAACTCAACTATACCTTCATGAAACAAAATCTAAGCTAGGAAAAAAGAAAGGACAGCACACTAACAACAGTCTAGACAAATTTTGCAAGCATTGGCAGAAACAAACAAACAAACAACGAACAACTGCTGCCCTTCTTGATAGAAAGGTCTCGAACAACAATAGGCCTATGTAAGACACATGTAAATCGATAGTGAATACTAAAATAAAGTGTACATATCATACAATGCAAACCTCCTTAGCTTAATTCTATTAAATACATGACATGCTGGTACATTAAATAATAACTGCATTCATGTTTCACTTACTGTCTAATTTTAAGGCCTTTAAAATCCATTATAAGCTTTTTTCATTACATTGATATCCTTAATATCTGGTTTGTAATTAATTTTGTTATGGTGAGCAGTCTTTCCTGTCTGTTCACCCATGAGTGCATGCTGGCAGCACATGAATCAAAACAGACACACACAAACCTGCCCTTGTGGTTCTTCTGCACACATACAATTTACACACAAACCCATCTAGACCAAGCTCAATATCACTCTGTGTACAAGCTTTCAACTATAGCCTCTCTGCTTTCATTTTCCCAAATGTAGGCTGTCCTATATGCTCCACCACAGGGAATATCAATAGACCAACTATAGTATTCAAAGGGATCAATAAAGTAGAATATTGTTTCTCTCTCTCTCTCTCTCACACACTTTCTTCTCGGAACATTGGAGCCTTTTTATATAGAGCCACTGTGACATAAATCCTGCATGCTGTTATCCCCCAAAACACACAAATTACAGTTTGTTGAGCAATGGTCTGTGTGACCCAAATAAGAAAGATGCCCTTGTATTTGGGTTGAGGCTGTTAAAGTTTTCAGACATATGAAAAATGAGTTTTATGCTAGGTGGCAATAACTTTGAAATGCTATTTATTCATTCTTAACAGGTTTTAACTTTTAACTATTTTAATTACTGTTTTACATTTTTAAACAGTTTGATTCTCAGAGATGGACCATTTAATCAGACCAGCTTCAGATCTACACAGCCACTAGATATGCTAAAGAAGG
>OMLM01003253.1:9340-28138 GCA_900302695.1 Helostoma temminkii | reverse complement strand
ACACACACACACACACACACACACACACACACACACACACACACAGTTTGCTCAGTATGAATACACACACAATCCTAACATACTTTTATGTCTCCTCCCCACTGACTATATTTATTTCATGACCCTTAAAACTGAGTGACCTGAGTTATGCCTGACCTGATTAAAATTTTACTCTACTCACCTACATCAGTTTTAATCTTTTTAAAACATAAAACATAATTTCTGCCTCCCATAAGGAAGTTTAAACATTAAACAACAATACTTAATACATTAGATAACACAGGGTACAGGGCTGATGGACAATGAATAATGACAGTGACAGTTTTCTGACACTGTTATGGTGGCTGTACAATAATTGTAGTTATCATATAAACCATTGTTCACCCTGGTGTAGAAGTGCCAATATGATCCAGGAGAACATACAGTGTTAATAATTACTTGCTTACCATATTGTGGATACTGGTTATTAACATTGTGAACTGTAAATCTTATTGAAGATAATTAATGTAAATGAAAAAGCCTGTGACATTTTAATTGGGTCTAGTAGGATAGTTCTGGTGATGGAAATGACACTCTGGTTCATATATGGTAAAAACTTTACTAACTCTCAGATGCAATAACATCAGATCAGCTACCAGTGGTAGACCTCATCACAGCCACAGAGTCAGCGACCAGGGACAACAAATTGGCAGAAGCGAAGGCTCCACAACTGTGGAGTGTAAAGCAAGCAAGCAAGTGAAAAGCTCAGGAGGATCAATAAATACAGCATCCCAGTACATTTCAAACAACTCATTTAGTCTATACATGTGTGCTAGGTTGTACTTTGCAGAGATTTTTACAGGACTACATAAATTAATACACAGGGCTCTTGTTCTAAAGGTGACCAACAATGTTTAGCCTCTGATAATAGTCTGGTATTAATGGGTCACAGAGAGGCTCGAGTCAATTATCCTGGAATAAACACGGGGTGTGTGCTTGTATGTGTGCTGTTATTAGTGTTAATGTCTATGTTTAACAATGACCAGAAGGTTCAGTCACCTTTTGACATCAAAACAGATTTTCTTAAAAGAATCAAGAACAAAAAAGCCTCACAAAGCCTCAAACTTGTCAACATGTCTGTTGCATTTAATACGTGCATCAGGAACCTAATAATAGCAAACTGAGTAATGTTTTCAGTGTTGTAACAGAAGACTATGCTGCTACCAGGAAGGAAACAGCTCCAGGAGTGTTTATAAAACACTGGGAAAGGGGTCACCTAAGCTGTAAACAAAGATGTGTTGCCAGAAATGCATGAGAATTTCAGTTTACTCTGTCTAATACAGGAGCCTGCAAATCGAATTAATAACTAAAAGCAGCAGCACCGCTGATTGAAAGTGTTGAGTTCAACAACATAACATCAGCCTTAAGATAAGAACACATGCAGGATGTGAGGGGGTGAAATTTCAGCATTCTTGAAACTAGTCAATCATGATGATTAGACTTTGGTAAATAATAAATCCAGTGCATCTGATTAGTTTGAGCTACTCTCATGATAAAATGTATTTGCAATTGTGCAATTGTGTGATACATGCACGCAAACATAGTAACTAGTAGCTCTTCCATAGCATGTATTCCAGGGGTCCGTAAATTAAAATATGTTTGTCTTTGCATAATAAACATTTTGGTATACAGTGTAAAATTTTAAGAGTTGCTGCATTGTTCACTGCATTGGTGACAAATCACGTGCTAGTTTAGGATTTACCAAAGGAAATTATTCAGCTGATAAGCTCCTGATATCCAAACATCTCATCTCATGACAAATACTTTATGAGATAACAGCCTGAACGGAAGTGACACTAAAATCTACCAGGATATAAAGTACAAAAGACAAGAAGCAAAAACTCAAATTTGAGAGGATGATGAGGTTTTTGCTAAAACTTGTTTGTCTTACAGATGTAATTATCACACCTAGAGCGTTTCTTTGATCAGTGTTTCACATCAAACTGGTGTAATTATTTTAATATATTTACAGACTTTGCCTTATTATGTGAGTGAATCACCTCATTACCCTAAATACACAGTAGGCTTGACTGTTATCATGAGCATATCCTGCAAATTAAAGCAGTTTGAAACCCTGCCCTGGATGACGGCTACATTTGGGTTACAACATGCTTATCATACCTCAGTGTGCCTTAGTCATCTGATTAAAGCAATAGAGGAGGAGGAAGTGTAATGGACTTTTTATTGCTGCATAAAACTTTCTGCTTCATTAGGCCCACATACAGTATTCCTGGGAACAGGTTAGTAGGTGACTTTTAACCCTTTGCTTAGGAAGTAGCTGGGGGTTTTTTCTGCTTTATTTCTTAACACCTAAACCAACTCTGAACTGCTCAAGTGGGAATTTCCATGACTTGAACCTAAAGACAGATCCAGATCTAGTGAAGTGATTTTGGCTACTTTGGTCCTGTTCTATGGAATATTTTTCCTGATAACCCCAATCAAAAGTAAACCGAAATCTATTTTCTCTAATAGGTTTTGGTGTAAAAGCAAACTGTGCCAACCACATGAATATATGTCACTAGATACCAGACGTTATATAAAAAAACTAAACTATTTTCCTCCATCTGCTAACAGTGAAGTGTCAAGCAAAGCAAACCCTGTAGATAGCATAGGTGTACTATGTAATACAGCATAGGTGTACTATATAATATACTATGTAGTACAGCATAGGTGTACTATATGATATACTGTATAGCAACCACGGTAGCATTTAGGAAGTGAAAAAATACTCTTATTTTTAAGTGAATGTAGACATGCCACACTGTAGAAACACTTTGTTACAAGTAAAACTATACATTAAAACATTTTTTATTAATTAAAAAGTGGTGAAATTATTAATGACTGCATTAATAATTTGTCCACAGACATATTTTAGACCATCACTATGTCAGATGGCCACCTTCACCTGCCGACATACTAGGACTGTGCAATCCATCACAGGCCAAGCCTTGATGATCTCTGGTCTATGTAAAGCATTTAGCAGCAAACACAAATGTCTGGGCTAAAAATAAAAGAGACATTTAACTTTAAGTCTATTTCAGTTACAAAAATCTGAAATGTGAAGATCATTCAGCAACAGACTTGGTTCCACTGACAAGATTCAAGCTTCAGGCCATCTTTAGTGCCTACCGCACCATCCCAACAATCACATTTTGTGTATGCTAATACATCATAATTTATATTTTATTCTCAAAATAAAGTAGCAACTATACACTAGCTGTATAAATCATCATAAAATGAAGATACTTAAGTACCTCAAAACTGCAGAGTACAGAGTATATCTTATTTCCACCACTGCATTTATGTTTGTATGTCAACATGTCATAATTTGGGATTTGTCTGACAGCAATGTAAAGACCCTCATTACCATTACAAGATGCATCTTCTCTCTCTCTTTTATCCCATTTGTCACCACTTCAAATCCAGTCTTTTAGTCACACTAGAGAAGATAAAGCAGCGGATGAGTGATCTGTCAGTCCATATGACTCACGATATGTCTATTCCTCTTGGCATGTTTTTAATAAGCAAGTGTGAACATGAAATTGACCAGAGCTAAGAGGCAACAATGGCCAGACTTTTCCCAAGCAAACTGAGCAGTACAGGTGCGAAAACATGCCTGTTAGTGTACTGTGATATACTGTCAATTCACAGACACCTTTTTTTTTTTTACTAAATCTATTTTAAGGGAGAAGCAGCAACGCAGTGAAGCTTTAATGACTTGTTGACTACAATGAGTTGCCAACTCGTCCAAGCCATGTGTTCCATGTATGTGCTTTCACTGCCAAATCAAGCCCATGTTTCATTAGTTTGTTGACGACTATTCTCACATGGCAGCATTTGGCTGCTGGCTGTGAGCCATTTGAGGGGAATGTGGAATCCAGTTCAGTACTTCACACCAAAGAAGAGCAAACACAGGAGGAGTGTGAAAGGGTCAGACACATTGCAGAGTAAACACATCAGGAGCGAGTAAAAAAGTCTTGGAGAGGACTTAGAGCGTGACCTCGTTGACTGGTGCCGAGATGGCCACTGGAGACATTTTTCACCTCTTTGTCCCTTTCCCCCCCATTTCTGAAAGGATGTTGTGTTGTAAATAACACTGTAGCATTCATTTACGCTGGAGGCCCATTGTGTTAGATGTGAATGGGCAGCATTATGAGAGGAGAAATAAATATAAGAGGAGGAAGAATGGTTGCTGCTTTCTTTTTCCTGTGACTATCCCGGCTTCTCCTCACTAAGGGCCACATGAATTTACATTTACAGGCTTTGAAACACTTCATCTGTTCACAGTCTAAACACCTGCAAGACAATCACATCTACTTAAAAAATAGGTGTGGGAATAAAGCTTTAATGGATCTTTTCCCCACAGCTTGAGTAACAGCTGCTGCTCTGTCACTCTGTTCAGAGTAAGGAGCTTTTTCATGAATGTTTCATTACAATCCTGCTGACACCTGATAATTCAGTGCCACAGGGTTATATTGTGGTTGTTTCATGACATCATAACTTTACATTTTACTAAATGATGTTTACACTAGCCTCTCGCCCGTAGGCTGGCTGGGATAGGCTCCAGCACACCCGTGACCCCTGCGGGGACTAAGCGGTATAGAAGATGAATGAATGAATGAATGTTTACACTAGCAATGCTAAACATGCTGCAATTAAAAAGTAACTAAATCAATTACACATATTTTGTCTATGTACATAGTATATGCATATAAATTTGTGTATTGAGATCAACTAATTGAACAACATTCTCTAAAACAATCTTAATAATGAATTGGTCAATTAACTAATCGTGCAAAATTGCAATTAACGGCTTCCAGTTTTTTAATGTGAAGATGTACTACTTTTATATTTGATATCAAATCAGTCAACCACAACATTCAGTTTCGGTTTTATGGGAGACAGGGGTCAGCATGGATAAATTTAACACTGGTCATGATCAAAAGGTATCAGAACATACAGTGCATTGCATGACTGACTGCGTTTACACGCACTGACGTAATCAGGCAGAAACCAGGGGAAATCAGGGAACAAGTTTACATGCAGTGGAAAGCTGGTTACTGGAAATCTGCATATATACACAGCATATATACAACATCTTCTCCCTTGGGCTTAATTTGGGCTTCATTCTGAGAGAGAAACGCAGACACACCAGCGCTTCACTTCACAGTACAAACTGACTGATTTAAAGAAAAATTGTATTTAGAGGTGTTGAGGGCACTTTGCGTTGGTTTCACTTTTAGTTGGGCTTTCCACAATTTCCTGGTGTTTTAGAGACAAAACCTTAATCTAAACTGAATGTAAACGCTGGTTCCATTCTGACTTATAACTGCAGCTACCAATAAATCATATTTAATGGGATTTGTAGCCTGTTTGATTGCACAATGAATCATCAGGCTACACAAAGTGGATTGATTATAATTATATTTCTGTCCATCATTGTTATTCTCTCTGCTCTGCAGTTTTTTTCACTTGTTTTCTCTTCTTTTAACTTTACACTTTTCACTCACCCCAACCGGTCGAGGCAGATGGCCAACCCACCCTGAGTCTGGTTCTACTGGAGGTTTCTTCATTTAAAGAAAAGTTTGTTGGGTTTCTCTTTAAATAACGTTTTTTGACCTTAATATGTGAAGTGCCTTGCGATGTATAAATAAATTAAATAGAATCGATAAATATTCAGTGTGATCAATGGGTAAATATTCAAATGATCAAGGGGTCAGATTACATCAATGTAAAAAACATTTTTAGTATCCATAAACAACATCGCCGTTTGGTTTTGGTGACATCAAGTACCTGTTGAAACACATTTACAAAACAAATAGAACTTGTGACACAGGTTTTCACCAGCTTGTTTTCACTGATATTGTAATGTGATAAACCACTTGTTTGCCTACTGGCATATGTAATTTTGTGTAACTGCTCCAGCTTTCATCAACAATATCTCCATTTACAGTATCTGACATTGCACATAAATCCTGCTGTGTTGAGCTGGGAATGAGCCACACTCTCAAACATGCACACACACGCCAAGCACTTACCTTTCAGCAACTTTCCTCTCCCTCTCATTAGGCAAACTTAAAATTTCCCTAAAACCTGATTCAATATCTATAAACAAAAAAAATGTTTCCCTGTTCACATCAAGTGTGTCACTGCCATAACCGAAACCTGTATCAGGACATCCTCACTTTGAAAGCAAAAACTTTGAAAAACAATAATATGCGACACAAACCTCCTGAAGGTGTCATCGGGGTCTCTCTGACAGGTGAGAGGCTCCAGAGCAGACGATATAGATGGGTTGTTGAGTATCTCTTTGTACCCTGGAGAGATCAGAGGTGAGGCCTTCAACTGCTCCACCAGGCCCAGAACAAACCTCCAAAGCACTGTGCTCCTCTGGTCCTCCCTCTGGCAAAAATGGGAGGCCAGGCAGCGTGGCGCCAGCCCAACTGTTAGCCCTGCCTTCGAAGTGGGCCAGACCACCTCAGTGCAGAAGGCAGTCTTCCCAGCGCCAGGGCCCCCAGTCACCAGCAGCCCTGGTGGTTGTCCCGGCCCGGAGCGAGCATCCAGGCAGCGACGCAGCTTGTCCAGGCCCCATTCCCGGCAGTAGAAACGCCGGCCCTGCAGCAAACTCAAGCTGCTGCCAAATCCACTGCTACTCATTTGTTATTAGTGGTCTGACACACAGAGGACAACTCAGTGCTCCGAACTTCACGTCCCATGCTCCTCCACTAATCTACCTCCACTTTTAGGTGGAGCTGCAGCTGATGACAGCTCAGGTTCGTGACAGCTCGGGGCAATGCCTGGGTATCTCCTCACACCACGAGTTCCCGAAAGTGTTGCATCAGGTGATTATTATCAGTAGCTGTCCTTCCCCTGCAGGTCTCGAGGTGTAAGGCTGACAAGAAGAGGTGTCAGGGAAAAGATAAATCAGCTTGTGCTTCTGCTCATCATTTTCTTTATTTAACCTAATCTATTGGTTGCAGGGTTTGAAAAGGGGGGGTGTGATTACCTTGGCTCATCACACCGCTCCTGGAGATCGTGGAGCTGCACTGTCAGAAATGAAAAAGGCGAAGAAGAGAATGAGTCAAGAAAAGAACTGGCAGCATGTTTTCACAGATATAACGGCACGTTATCTCACCCTTCCAGAGTCATCTCCCAATTTACAGCTACAGTCGTTCCTCTCTCTCTCAGCTTCTACACTGCTTCTCTCAACATTTCAATTCCAAACTGCAGCTTTAGAATGATACTCCCTTTTCCTTTCTCATGCCTTCAGCTCTGTCCAACCCTCCGTTCCCACCTCACACCTCCCTCTATCTCATTCTTGTCTGTGTGTCTCTCATGCTCTCTCCGGTTTTTCTTGTTTTCTGTCTCCTCCCTCCCCCGTGCTTCTTGGCATGTCAAGACATGCACAAGAGAGCAGAGTGAAAAAGAGAGAGAGAGAGAGAGAGAGAGAGGGAGAGGGAGAGAGAGAGAGGGAGGACCTGTGGCTGTGAGTTATTCCACCATTGACAGGTGGGAGGGGTTACCTGGGGTCAAGGTCCAGTCACAGGGAAATGTGACACCTCCAAGCTTTAGTTTCAGATTATGAATTCATGTAAAGACACATTTTACACAAGTTTGGCATGAGAACTACATTTTAAATCCTCTCACAAGCCGTTAGTGCTGTCAATCAATTAAACTTCTTCACAGTCATAGGATGTGATTAATCAAATGAATAGCTATTTTTTTTAAATGGATTTGCTGTTGTCGTTTTGTTGACAAACTTGCCCCGGCTGCACTTTGCCAGTGCCGTTTGTTGAGCTTGTTGACCTTGTGTCAGCACTAGCATCTCTTTTGGGGGGCAAGTTTAGGAAATAAATAAGCAGTTCTGTGCATACACTCCTGTGAAATACTCATTGTATACAAACATACAAAAAGAACCTCACACATGTACATGTGAAACACAGCACATTAATACATGAAACACTCCCATTCTTATATGTGAAATCTCATATCTTGAAGGCATTTCACTATAACCGGAAGGTAGTCAGCTGTCAATCACTTTAGTCATGCAGCGTATAAGGTTAGGACTATTATTGTTAAAAGTATGAATAGGAGTGGTGTTAGAGAAGAGCCACTACACCATTGACAGGCTGTATAAAGTAATAAGTAAACGCGCGATAATGAATCATCAGCTACAATACAATCTCTGTTATACCTCAGTTTTACAAAGAATATGGAGTTTACATAGTTTGCTTTGAGTATGCATTAGTTTCCTGAAAATCTGTCCTGCAGTGCAGGGTTTTTACTAAGACTTTTCATTTTATATATTTAAAATGCATATGAATAATAGAGAAAAAAACATGTTGTTGAAAGAAATGGAAAATGTTTTGACGAGTAATAGTCTGGACTCTCAAATGCAAATAAATGCAGGTAAATGCTAACTGACATGGAGATCACTGAATGCCTGCTGTCAAATTAACTCGGCCTTGTCAAAGTTGATCAAATATTGTTATGGGGTTAAGAGACAGACAGAGAGCAGATTGTTTATTACCTATAATATTTTCCACAATCTTTCATAACATCAGCAATATTCACTCAGAGACTGGACTTGTTGTGCCTTCTGTTGTGACAACACTACTACTAAAAATTGTATTTTTTTTACTAAAACTAGTAAAACAAATAGTCAAAATGGCTGTGGCATAAAAACATACACTTTAAAAGCCTTAAGATGGACTATGGGAAGGTGTGATGAGCATTTTTCACAACTGTACAATATGCTCTAAACAGCTAGCAAAAACAAAGCAAAACAATTTCACAAGACTAATTACCAGGTTAATTTGAATTTATTTTTAGTTTCTCAAGTAATTTTAAACATGGTGCATTTAAATGTGCTGTTATTATGATTTAATTAATTTGGTGTTTACTTAAAGTGTATTTTAAAAACATATTCTCAGTTTCTTCTGCAAAGTGATGTCACTTTGTAGTAGAACTATCTATAATGCATAAAGTAGGGGTATGTGACAACAGCCTGCACACAGCAGATTGGCTTATATTTTATACTGAAGCTTCAGTATATAGAAAAAAACTTGAATGAAAGGGAAAGGTCACACAACACGGGTAGAGGAAGCCAGACGGGGTATGTCAAAAGCATCTGTGACAAAGTTAATATGCTAATGAGAGTGCATATTGCTCTGCATGTTAAGTCAATGACTAATTAAACATCAGCTACAGTAGAGTGAATCTGATTATAACTGTGATTTCACACTTTGAACTGAGTAGAGAATGTCACCACTGTGCATATCAAACACAAAATGATAGGATGGTAACAGTATGATCCACAAGATCAACCTGCTGATTTTCTTATAAGCTTAACCAGCATCAGACCAAGATGTACCTTTCTACAGGAGGATAACACATGTTGTACACTTCTGCTATCAGATGACAGCCAACAGCCACATACTGAAAATGAAGAGATGTTGTTTTAGCAGGTCATTGATGACAGTAATGAGGAGACATGGCACCAAGCGGTGAAGTTGTCTACATTCTCATCATTACTTGTGGTCTTTACAAAGCCCTCTAAATCTGGCACGTCGCCTGTAAAGACACCGGGTGCAGCAAACAAAGCCAGCAGCAACATCTTTATAGAGCTTCAAGTCAAATCAAGCCAAGTTAATTTAATGCATAAGGTCTAAACAAAAGCCAGAAACAATGACTTTCAGAACTGCTGTTATCACAGTGTGCACATTTACATGCACAAAAGAAAGCAGATCATCAGGTTAAGCAGGAAATCACAGCTATACATGTACTGTACATATTCCAGAGTCAGATTTCTGCCTTGCTGCCGACTCTAATTTTGGGTTTGTGTTACTCATAGCATTTATTTTAACAGATGTAGTGATAGGTTTCCTGGTCCTTAATGCACAGATGTTTCTGAGTTTAACAATGGCGGACACCGGTCCGGATCCGGACCAAAAGAGGCGACTACAGGCGACAGCGAAGATAAATATCGTAAACGGTATTCATAAACCTTAATTATTAAGAATATGGACTTATTAGACCTTTTTGAGAAAATGTATATGTCACGAATAATTAATTAATTCTTGAGAATCTGTCTTGTAGTTGACAAAGGGATAAAGACTATTCCATTATTATGGAAAAAAAAAACAACGTACAGTTGAAAGCAATGAAAAAAATCAGTCTCGCCCTCGACTAGAGAGGACCTGATGTGACCGGACCTCCTGTACTTTTAGCTGAAAACACCTGAACTAGAAGGTATTTGGTGTCAGATTTGAATTTAAGTCGGATTTTAGTTGTTTCATGCACGGAGTATAGCTACTGTACATGTAATGATGTCTTCTTCCATTCCACCACCATGCTGCTACAACCCTGCTGCACAGCAGAAGCCAAATAGAAACACAGTAATGGATTTTCTCTAGTTAGTCATCTTACTAGGTAAAACCGACTCGAAAATGCATTTACACAGATTGAAGTTACTAGGCAACCAACAGAGACAGTGCCTTCGAAGTACCGGGAGAACAGATAGTGTTTTCATCAAAAAACTTCTTCACAAGAACAAGATGAAAAGATTGCTACCACACTTGTAAAGCTGGATCCAGCAGCAGGCTAGCACAGCATTAAGTAAGGTTAGCATGAAAAACAAAAAATAGCTGACCACTAAGGAGTGGATTTGGGTGTAGGAGTACCTAAACAACTCACTACACTCTTTCGTACAGGTATTTGTGAGCCACGATCATTAATTTCCTGCAGTTGCATGTGGCAGAATACAAAATATCTGCAGGTTTTTCCTGGTTCTTCTGGACACTGGATTAAAACATATGGGCACCTTTGTAAACTTAAAAAGTTGGCAAATAATCTAAAAGTATTCCCCTTCTTCCAGATGCCAGCCATAAAAATTATCTGATTATTCTTTCTGCATTTCTGGGCCCACAAAGCACCGACATTAGTGCAACAGTGTTTTATTATGTGTAAATTATGTGAATTATGTGAATGAATGCCCAAAACTGAATAGCACTAAAAACATTTAGGCACCAAACAAATGACGTGTGTTTGTTAGGTGAACACAAATATTTGTCCATTTGTTTTTTAGACTGAAAAATGTATTGTACAATGCAACATTTATGCAGCAGCACCCCCAGTGGTTACACCATAGAGGGGTTAGCTTAGCTTAGCATTTCAAATGAAACATGACCAATGATAAAGTCACTTTGTTGTTTACTTGCCAACCAGATGCATCTTGTTCTTTTAATAGAGACTCTGCTGGTCATGCTGGAAGTATTTCTTTTTTTTTTTATTTGAATTCTACTGAAGCTTCAAGGCCACTAGTGATGACTGCACAAAATAAACTAAAATAAAAATAAAAATTTACAACATTTCCCTTTAGTTGGTAGTGTTAAGTGTCTTTATATTACTGTTAAATATATGTTTTTCTATCTTCATGTGATTAAAAAATCTCAATTGTGTTTTCCCTGTCTGATCTTTCACTGGTCTCAACATGTGTCACAAGTGCTTTTCAACACAAACAGCCTTCTCCAGCCGTATCGGTTCTACCTGAGCACTGCAGCCAATCAGGTTCTTCTCTGTGGTCACATTTGAATCTACAGGTGATCCTCTGCAGACTCTGCTCATGCAGCAATGATATTTCCATGCACACGTAATAATTTACGCGTTAATGTGTGTTTAACTCGGCGACCTCGTTAATCAGTCGCGGTCGACGCCAATGAAAACCAAAAATAGCGCTGCCAGACCTTACTTTTCAGTGTTTGTTAGCGACAAAGCTCCTGGAGTCAGAAATACCGTTTATCCAACCACAAAACACCGGGACTGAGATTTTGTCCCAGCAAATATGATCTTACCTGACACAAACGCTTCCCCGTCTCCGTCTTCCTCCTCGTCTCCGCTCAAACCAGCACTTCACCGGATTTAATCACGTGTGCTCTCTCCCACAAACCGTCATACCATCGCATTAAAGGTGAATTTATTATTTCTCTGTTTATTTTTTTGCAGATTTCGAAGTGTCGTCTCATCTCAGTCCGTCTTTCAGAGGTCTGCTCTCTTTTCCTCAGCTTCCTCGCTCCACCTAAAGAAGGATGTTGTAGAGAGGCAAAAAAAAAATGAAGGACTGGGACATCCTCTGCAGGGCTGGTTTAACACAGATGTTAGACTGGTCTACTGATGCAGACTATACTCTGCAAGACTGTGTATATGGAAGCCCAGTAATGCAAAAAAAGAAAAGAAAAAATATACATTTTGTCAATGGGATTTGGAGAAAGATAAAAAAATGACTTGAAGTTTGTAATTTTGACTGAACATCCAGAGGTGTATAAACTAAGTAGAAGCACCTTCTAGTTTTTCTACTCAAGTAAAAGCACAAAAGTACATGATCAAATTTTTACTTAAAATACAAAAGTCAAAGTACTCCACTAAGAAAACTGTGCATTTTAAACAATGTTGAATCTGATGCTGTTGATAACATAAATGTAGGAATCTAGTCCAGTTTGACAAACTGTCAAATGTAAAAATTTGTTGTTACCTACAGACTGTGGAGCAAAAATTGAGCTTATGTACAGAATGTATGAACAGGGGGCTAATCCATTATTTACCCTCCAAAAAAGAAAAGATCTAGTAGCTAGTAGCTAACATTGTTCAAATAACTGTAGTGCAGTAAAAGTACAACATTTTCTGCTGATTTGTAAAAGTAAAAGTAACATAAAATGGAAATACTCCAGTAAAGTACAAGTGCTTCAAAATTGTACTTAAGTACAGTAATTGAGTAAATGTACTTAGCTACTTACCACCTCTGAGTACACCAGACTTACAATCCAATAATAGTAAATTCACCATCCTAATGTAAATACAAACATTTTGTCCATTTTTTATTTTCATTTAGGAATCCTAAGATTTTGCCTCAGTATTGCAAAATTATGATTTGGCATCCCTAAATATTGGTTTAAAATCTCATCATTTAAAATAAAAACTTAAATTATTTTATACTAAAAAGCTTGCACTAACACAAGATTAAGAATCAGTCCACTCTATACACTCCTCCCACTCCATGCTTTGACACAGCTCTGCTTCACTATTTACACTCTGCCGCACTTACATAATTACGATAAAGGACAATGCAAAAGGACTCAGCAACATGTACAAGTGGGCATCTCTGCAACGCTACCGTAGCGTCCATATATAAGTTCCAGGTTCACAAAAATACAGTGTGGCTGATTTTAGAGTCACAGAAACAACAGCTTGTACTAAAAATGTATTAAAAAATATATATCACCTATGTAAATGCTAATATGAGTAAAATACCCTGATGAGTGGGTACTCTTACTCATATGATGATTGTAGCAGAACTCA
This sequence comes from Helostoma temminkii, assembly GCA_900302695.1. Classification (NCBI taxonomy): domain Eukaryota; kingdom Metazoa; phylum Chordata; class Actinopteri; order Anabantiformes; family Helostomatidae; genus Helostoma; species Helostoma temminkii. The sequence goes on along the minus strand of OMLM01003253.1, from coordinate 14,746 downwards.
TGACCTATTTCATGCTGTACATGCTGATTTTTGTCCAAATGAAAGAAACCCAGCTTCAAGCCACCAGAGGCCTCAAACTGTCCCACGATCACAGCTGAACTCACAGTGAACTGTGAATTGACCTTTCACCCTGTTGCCAATTCTGCGCATTCTCACATACTCTTACAACAGCCCAATAAATACTAAAAGTTTCTTCTCTTAAATAGACTTTACATCATACTAAGCAAGACTAAGTGTGATTTTCTGACCTCCCAAACTGCTGTTTAATTTCAGGACTGCTGTGATAGCACTTTTCATCAATGACAATCACACAGTTCTCCACTATGTCTGCTGCAGAGACATCTGCTGGATGCTTGTGGGAAGGACAGCTGTCAAAAATATTCCACTGAAGATGAATCACAGTTGCCTTTTCTTTTAAAATTATCACACAATGTGCATTTTAGTAAAGGCTGCAAAAGAATATATTTACCAGTTTCAGAATAAATAGTAGAAGCAACTATTTTTAACCTTAACAAATAAAGATTATTTATTTTTACTGAGGGCTGTAGAGCTACTAAATGGATCTTATGGTGAGGTTGGTCTCTGATTGAAATTGCTGCCTAAAAAGAACTAAAAGAAACATTGTGTGGAGTTTCACTCATGCTTGTCATTTTTCATTCTTTACTGCATCGGCTGTCATACTGAATAATTTATCAGTGTGAGCAAAAGCTCTGTACACCATTGCTCATGCACTTATGTATCATAAGGAAGGGGAGGAAGAATGTAAATCAACTAGTCTAATGTATTTCTGAAGTTCAGGATGTATATGTATGTATGAAAAGACTTCACGTGAATTCAGAAAAGGGACACCTTTCCAAATCTTATCTTGCAATATGACAAAAAACAGCAGGTCAGTTAAAACAAACAACAAAATATGTCATTTGCAAAACCTTCCAATACTTTATGATTCTTCAGCATAACTTTGTATTCTGTGTTACTCTGTCTACCATGTGCAGGCACTGTAGATTAAGGAACAAAAAATATTTGGCTACAGTTTATGAGAGAACAGTCATGGTTAATAAAGCCCAACATTAGTATGTGTCAAGTCACACAATGTATTGATCCATCCAGCCACGCTGACCTTCTCCAAAAGAGGTTTTGCAATGTCAATGACATCAACAAGCTATTTCTGTTTTTCTTCTCATAGATAAGTAATTTATTCAGATGCCACAACGGGTTCTTGTCAGGACACTGTAAACATAGTTAGAATAAATGTCACTGGTTGTTGTTTTCCAGTGTCAGTAGTCACAGTGAGACTAAGAAACAAGCAAAAACTGGATAAGACTGCATTATCACACCCACATATACAGTGTTAGTGTGAGCCGTGTGGAAGAAACCACAAAATGTTAAATTAGTCATTTGTATTTAATATACTTCTATCTGCAGTGTAGCCAGAGGGCCTAAGAGGACGTTTGAGAAAACCTCCTCACCAGTAAAGTGTACATGAATAAGCCAAGGTACGTGTCCTTGTGCTGCATGAGAATCTGGGAATCATCATTTCCATGGTGCATTTCCAGCCTGCAGACTATTCAGTATTAACGTTGTAGGTTACAAAAATAGGCTAAAAGTGAAGTAGTGCAGAAATTTTTAAGCCTCCTGCCGCCACAGTCTCACATTTCGTGACAATCAAAAAAAAAAAGGTCTGTACCACAGATCCCTTTCCAAAACCCATCCTAGCAATTATGTAACACATTCTTACCACACACATGCACCATATTGTGTCATTCTGAGAGAAGAATGACATGACATTGTCATTCACACCTATAATCTGTGAAACATATGATCCAAGTGGTGTCGGATTTTTTCATAACTGAGTCAATACCATTCTTGATTATAATGAATGCACTGTGAAATGTAAGCCAAAGGTCACAGTCTTTTTGGCAGTCTACAGTTCTGCGTCAGTCAGACTATTACAACAAGATGATGAAGACTACAGTAGCTACATGAATCTGCTCGGACTTTCTGTCACCTGCTGAGTTTTATGACTTACATCAACACAAAACCCTCTGTTCTCTGTTGATTGCTGCTCTTATGTATGTTGTTGGATACTTCTAACATATAATTTAGACTTAATTTAACCAGTTTAGTGGTGTTTGAGTCTTTCTGGAGCATAATTATGATGCAAAACAACAAACAATGAATCAGCATACAAACACAGAGAGTAAGAATAAAAGGAACCAAACAAAACTGCACGGTTTAGTTTTTTTTTTCTGAAATAAAAAATGAAATTATTATTTATTATCTAATAATTAGTCATTTAAAAATGTATTTAAATACACAAGTCACATATAAAATAAACATGAACTTGTCTCTTTGCATTAAGCACACTGGCAAAGATTACCCTGTTATTCATGTCATTTGTTTGTTCATGAATGTCAGCAGCAATGAAGGCCATTGATCCAGGATCAACGAAGTTCAGAGTCGCAGACAGAAATATTACAAGTAATACATACTTCTGGACACACATTTCATGTCAGATTTATTGCAACACACTGCATTAAAAGTGGCACAAGACTGCCACGGATATCTATTATAATAAACTTAACTGAAGTAATGTGTGCACTGTACTGTTTCAACAAGAAAGTAACAACAAGAAATTCATAAATATTATAATTAATAAAAATAATATTCATATTGGAAACATCTCATGGAAAATAGTCCAGAAATAGCAATAACATCAACAACAGAGACAAGAGATTTTTTTTAAAATGGACGCTAATAGATACTGTGCTAGGTAAACTTATAAGCTAATAATAATAACAATATTACATACACACAATAATACATAAATCACTTACTATACAAATAGGCATAATAATATCCATTTAAGATGCACACAAATAAACAAGCAAATTAGTTAAAGTGCAAAAAAAGCAATTTACTTTGTGTTGATTTAAAAAAAAAAAGTAAAAAAAAAAAATCCAGAGTGTCAGCAGATAGTTTATTAAAAGCTGAAACAAGCATATGCAGCCAACCAAAGTGGAGCTGCACACAAGAGACAATCTAAACCAGGAGTAGGTAACCCTGGTCCTATAGAGCCACAGTACCTTCCTTCAATTATCCCTGCAGTACAACGTGTGCTGCTGAATTCAAATAAGAAAATAGATTTCAAGTGTAGAATTTATATATTTTCAGTAAAACTGAAAGTCAAAATCAAATAATCACAATTTGCATTTAATGACACAGTTGCAACCACTGTGGACTCTCAGTTTGATCGCTGTTGTCTTGCAGAGACACATATCTGTTTGCACACAGGATGCTGTCTGTGCTCGCTCGCTAAACTTGTTCAGCTGTTGCAAAACTGCCCCAGGATCACTGTGTTCAGATTGATTTTCTCTGCCTCAGCAGTTCAGTCAATAATGATCTTCCATAAATTTCTAGACATGATCTCATAACCCTGTGTGGGTGTGAGTAATAAAAATTACAATAGTGTAAGAAAGAGAGACTGAGGGAGGAGAATGAGATTTCAGTAAACTTTAACTTAATCAAAGTTTTTATTAACTTCAATTTAGGTCAATTTACCATATATAGTTTTCATTTTTAAATCATTTCACAACTTAGAAGCATAATCACGATGATAAATAGTAAAGAGTATCCAGAATTCTTTTGCACTCCACCTTCTAGGCATAGGGGGTTATAGCAACCATTATCTATAGCAGTCACCAATAGGCTTTAGTCAAAGTGGAAAACACTGACGAACCTTTTCATTCCAAGTAGACATGTTCACGCTTCTGTACACAAACACAAGCTGGCAGCTGTACCCTGAATTTGAGATCAGGTGGAGTGGCCTTTGGGCCTTGACTGTCTTGAGCAGAGTAATGAGCCAGACTGTAGTCTGTGATCAGCTACCCTGATAAAACTGATGATGTAGTACTGAACTGATGTGTTGGCTGAACTTTGGTGATGGTTGTCCTTACCAGTGGATGTGATGAGTGATGTGTGTTGGGCGCACCCACACTCTCACTACTCACCATTGCTGATCAAGAAGTAGAACCTGTTGCCTCCTGGCCTAAAAGAAGTGCATGCTAGTTTCAAGACTCCACTGGACCTACTTCATGTGTTATCATTGTAGATCTCATCCAGTGTCAAATGGCCACTGTGACAAATGAAAAACAGATTTTCAAACTGTGCAAATGTAACAGAAAAGCAGTTTATACCTGTACCTCATTTGTTAGTGGGACCAATCTCTTAATATGACGTGCAACTTGTAAATAAAGCTACAAGACTCACAATCAACCCATTCCACCCAGTCCATCCTTTCACTGCTCTGGTCTAGGCCTTCAAGTGTTAGCCTTAAGAAAAGAAAACAAATGAACTTACTTGGAAGCAGAATGCATTGTTAATTGTTTATTTTCAGGTGAGTTAAAACCTTTAGATGTGGATGTCTATGCACTGATGCCAGGCTGTTCAATGGGTCTGGGTCACAGAGGCTTTTGATGACACCTCTCCACACTGGGATATGTTTGCAGCATAGTTCTACTAAAAATAGTCACCAATCTATCACTGGGTGTGGACAATGGCAGTCACTCACAGTCACACCAATGGGCATTTTAGAGTAGCCATTGAACCCAGTCTCCATGTGTTTCTACTTTAGAAGAATATTAGGGCGAGATGAACACACCTCAGCCAAAATATTAATTTATATAGTAGCTTTTTCTCACCTGAGATGGGTTTCATCACTGAATTGGGGATCTCATACATGAAAAGAGTTTTACAGCCATCTAGCTGACACAAAATCTGACACAAAAATGGAATAATAGGGTTTTTGATATAGTTTATGGAAATAGATTGGCACATGTGAACAATACATAAGCAGCATATGCAGAATCTACTAATGATTTGTGCTACAAGCAACAGACTGTGCATCCAAATCAATAAGGTGCTGCTCAGTTTGCAAAATAAAACAAATTGTGTACACAGGAAACAAAACATAAGAATTACTTCAATTAATAAATTATTTAGCAATTATTCATAAAAGTAAGTAAGAAACTTACATAAATCAGCCATGATAAAAGGCAATCTCTGTCCTGCAGTAACTATTCAAATGACAACATAAAGAAAGTTAAATTTAGCGTTGCTGTTTATTGAAAGTGTACTTTCAAACTTTGCTATTCAGTACGTGCACAACGTGATTCTTTTGGAGTATTGTATGCCTCAGTCAAGGTTAAGGTCCCAGGTCCCAGTTAACACACTGATTACTCCTGTGTACAGACCTCTAAACCCTGCCATTGTGCAACAGTGACTCAATGAATGTTTGTATAGATCTTCCAACCTCTGTGTGGCTGTCTATAATCACTGGTAATCACTTTAAATGAAATAACCAATCGTCATAATAATATATATTTAACCATACCCTGTATAGGAGAC
>OMLM01003252.1:51188-75594 GCA_900302695.1 Helostoma temminkii | reverse complement strand
ACCCAGAGTGCACTCTTTGATATTGTTCCTCATGATTTGTGTTCCACCTTGCTGTCGTCTACTATTAGCTTGACTATCAGACTCGCTGAGTTTCACTTTGATCCTTTGTAATTACAGTGCTGTGTGTTTGTGAGTGTGTATTTTGTCAAGCATGGTTTCGAGGTAGATCAGTGAAATCTAGAAAGGTGCAGGGAATGCCACTGACTCTACACAATGACAAAATTACAACTCTGCACGCAATGCAGCATAAGTCTCCTCCTTCAAATGAGAAGATGAACAAGAACGGGACAAAATAATGTGTGTGTGTGTGTGTGTGTGCGTGTGTAAGTGTTGTGTTACGGTGGCATGTTAAGCAAAACCTCTTTTCCACATTAGTTCCATTGAGCCTGTATGTCTGACCAGATATACACTATGTTAGTTATCTGTCTCATAAATATCACAGTAGTTACATAATCACATCCTAGTAGAACACCAGGTGCTTATCTGCATGTTGAATGGAAAATATTCTTCGGGGAACTGACTGAATAAACAAGTCATGCATATAAATGTTACACTTATACTACAGTATGTGTGTGTGTCTGTGCATATATAAAAAAATGGTCTGAATAATGTCATGTCTTGCTAAAATTGAATTCAATCCCTCATTCGTCTATTGGAAGCAGAATGATAGAAGAAGGTTTAAGGTTCACCAATATTTTTTCACATTGCAAAGAAAACATTTTGCAATAGAACTTGTAACTTTCTCTGCAGTCTAAAATTTGTTGAAACTTGGAGGCAGAGAAAAAGCTGACACAAATCTGATGAATCCTCATATTACTATGATCTGCTATCACCTGGAGTCCCCACTCAAAGTACTGGGACTTCAGCTGTTATTTGATATGTTTACTTCATAAAATACTGTACAATCAACATCAGAGAACATATATTAGTTCGTCTTGTATTTAGAACATGGGACCGACAGGTGTTTTGTGTTAACAAAGGCTGTCCTATGAAACCAAATAAATAATACGTAGCTCTAAAACTTGGGTTTTACTGAAAACCCAAGGCTGAAGGCTGCGATAATTGTTTTTAAATAAGAAAAAATCAACATAAAAACCAGAAAGATGTCTAAGGTAGAAAAGCAATCCATTTTGAATGTAAAAAAAGAAGGCAAAAACATCACTGCACAAACATTAGACATAGCCAAAACTATCTGGAATGTCTAGAAAAAGAAAGAAACCACAGGGGTATTGAGGTAAAAGCATCTGCCAAATGAATAAATGTAAATCAAAATTTGTGGGTCTAAAAACCAAAACAATGAGCTGGAAGAGTTGAACGGAACTACAAGGTTGAGTACTAAATTGTATACTGCAGTAAAAAATATATATATGCTCAGATTCTTTTTAATATTTGACACACTTAAATGATTCAGATAATAAAAAAAATATATTACCCAAAGATAATGTGAGTAAATACAAAATGCAGTTTTAAATGCAATTTAAAAACATTTAATTTATTATGGGAAAAAAAGCTGTCCAAACCTGCCTGGCCCTGTGTGAAAAAGTAATTGGCACCTAAACCTAATAACTGGTTGTGCTGCCCACACACGTGATGTCACATCACATCACTGTCGAGGAATTTTGGCCCACCACTACTTGCAGAATTATTTAAATTCAGCCACACTGGAGGATTTTCGAGCATGTTTAAGGTGATTCCACAACATCTCTATCGAATTTAATTCCGAACTTTGACTTTTTTTGAGCCATTCACAGATCGAATTGCTGATGTGTTTTGGATCATTGTCCTGCTACATAACCCAAGTGCGCTAGAGCTTGAGGTCGTGAACTGCTGACTGGTCATTCTCCTTAAGGATTTCCTGGTAGAGTGCAAAATTCATGGTTCTATTAATTATAGCAAGTTGCCCAGGTCCCAAAGCTGCAAAGTAGCCCCAGACCATCACGCTACCACCACCATGTTTGACAGTTGATATGATATTCTTTTTATGAAATGCTGTGTAAGTAAAAGTTCAACTTTTGTGTCATCAGTCCATAGGGTGGGCGATATAGCCTCAAAATGATATCAGAATATTTCAAGAATATTTGCAATATTTGCAATGATATTTATGACAATACGGGTATCAGCTATCAATAACTGCAGCCTACAGGCAGCAGCCTTTATTAGTGCAAATAAAATGAAGAGTATATTCCATCCTTCTTTTCCAGTGAGTTATTGTCATTCACTGCCTTTACATGCAATTTAATTATCAAGTTAGTCAGAGCTTTCTCAGATTACTCCAGTAGACAGAGAGTGGATTTTAAATGTATTCAAGAAATCTGGTTACTGGAAATATGTGCACATGCAATATTTAATTAATCAAGGTATTTCTCTGTCCACTAACTTAACTTACAGTAACTACAGTAACTTACAGTTACTGTTTGTAAGTTATATCTGCTCTCCAGGAGAAATGTACCTGGTGAACATGTCTTATTGTACGAACTATTGTAGCAGCTCCTTTTTGTCACTAAGTAATCATTTGTGGCTGACACACTGCTGTTGTACCCGCTAGAGAAAGGAAATGTGTTGTCATACATGACTGCATTGCTAGATATTATTTTTGCCAAATTACAGTGTATCGTGTAAAAATCATACCGGTATTATTGTGGACCATATGCCAAGGCACACCCCTTGTCCACACAATATTTGCCCCAAAGTCTTGGGGATAATCAAGATGTTTTTTGGCAAATGTGAGATGAGCCTTTATGTTCTTTTTGGTCAACAGTGTCTGTGCAGATCATGCAACTTTATTACAGATTATTTTTCTTTTACCATTATGCATCAGTAAGAATCATTTTATCTTCTGTTTATTATTATGTACACATGTAATCAAATATAGTATATGTATGTATGTATGTATGTATGTGTGTAGTATATGTATAGGTGTATGTGTTCTTCGTAAGTTTTGCTTATGTGGCTGCAGAATTTATGTTATTAAACAAAAGCATAACTGATATGGCAATACATAAATATGTAAATACATGTGTATATGAGAATCTGGCATATTGTGCATTAGCAGCAGTGGATTTTGCTGTTACATGAAATAAAAGAGCTTCAATTAACAGACAAAAGAGATCTGATTACACACTAGGAGCCAAAGGTATTTTATCATTCAACTGGTTGGCAATGAAAATGTTATGTAATGAAAAAAATCACACAAAAAAACCCCATCACCTCATTATACAGTCACTCTTACATAAGCATGAAATAATTGACGCCTCTGAATGCGACCTTAAGAACCTTGAGAGGAAAAAGTAAAAACTCATATTCAAGATGTATTTTGGGGTGATCTCAAATAATAAATAATAAAGCAAAATACGTTAGCTCCTTGACCTGTGGCATTACAGTCACAAAGCTACAGTGGTGTGAGAATGTTGGTGTCGCTGCTTTCTTTAGGATGTTATTTTAATCTGATAAGTTTATCAAGTATTAGAACCCATCCTGATATTGTAAGGGTCCAAAACAAGGAAAAACATCTCGTTCCAGTAAGTCAAGCAACAAACCCAGCTGAACCTGCAGTGTCTCTACACAATCATACCTGCCTGTGTGTGAAGGAATGTCATTAGCAGCTTGATGACTGAGTATGTGTTCTGTATGTATCAGGCAAGAACCGAGAGAGTGTTTTTAATTTGGTGAAATATGCTGCGGATGTGTGCACAGCCATGATTGAGCACTCTGCACACTCACAACACAAGTGTGAATGTGTGTGTCTGAGCAGGTAAGCGACAGTTTTCATCACTCCTCAATTCAGGATAAATTCCTGAGGCTGGGCGTCACTGGCTGCAGACATCAGAACATCTTAAAGAAAAAGTGTTCAGTGTTTCTTCTTCCTAATCTGCCAGCAGAGCCTGAGCTCCTCTAGCTGCTGACAAAGACCCTGACTGGACTGGGCTGTGAGATTAGACATTTAATTTAAACAAGATATTGTGGCCAGACATACCATGAGATAATCATCCTGAGTGGAGCTCCACCTGTCACAAAAAGAAAAGCAGTGGGCCACTAAATGCATTCCTTGTGCCAGAGACACTTTATGGAAAAATTAGGCTTATCCTGCCCCCTAAAGGGCTAAAATGACAGTGCAGACAGTGAACCAAGTTCATCACTGACTGTAAATTCAGTTTTTGAAGTCTGCAGTATGAACATAGCTCTATAAATAGTGTGGAGCATACCTGTAGCACCAACAGCCCTTTAAACTTTATGGCATATAACCTGACATATATCTGTAATAATCTTTAATAGGGTATAGGGTATTAAAATTAGTCTAGTCGATATTTGTTCCACTGACAGAGAGCCCTCTGTTGGTCAATGGCAGACCTGCACATAACACAGATTTGCTCAATGGCCATACCAGATAAGGTCTTTAAAAGAGTACAATATTATAATTAATTATGAAATTGTTCTGGTCACCTGCTCAAGTCCAGCAATCACTCTGCCTCGGGTACTGACTCCTGAGGGACATATACAGATACAGTCCTCTATTAAAGTATTGGAACAAAGACCTAAATACATCACTCTAAACAGAAGATAGCACCCTATCAGCACACCCACATTTTAGGTGTAAAGTAGTGGTTTTCTTGTTAACTACATGGCTACTCTTTTTTTAGCCTTGGGTTGAGCTTGTGAAAACTGTATTTGTTGTTAAAAGAGGGTAAATCTGCATGAAAACCAAAGACATGTCTATCTGAGGCAAGCGATTTGAGGCATTGCAGAAATATTGCGCACAGCCAGTACAGCAATTTGGAACGTCTTGAAAAAGAAAGAAACCACTGGTGCACTGAGCATTGCATTTGCATTTGCAGACACTAGCAAAGAAAACAACTGTGACAGGTTACAGTTAATGCAGAGCTTTACAGAGTGAAATGGCAACATTATTTTAATTACCTGTCAATGCTGGTGAAAATGACAACATCCATTAAGTTTACAATTTTTACTCAAACTCTCATATATAGACTGTATATATGACTTGTATAATTTGAGCAAAAGCTAGTTTGAAAGAAAAACACAGAAACTGTGTGAGTGATTTTACCACATATTTATGCAAAAAGTTAAAAGTCAGAGCTTTGCATCTCTTTTTGTATTATATATGATTATTAGTGAATATTTACAATTTCTTTGTATTTAACATTTTAATTAATTATAATAATAATTAACATTATTAGGATTTTCCCACTTTAAAGAAAGACATCTCCTTGAGCTCACAAAACACTAAAAGTAAAAAATACAAACTAAACAACAAGCCTTGGATTCGGTTTGCAGCTGTGCCACGCGCATGAATGTGCCTGTTTGTAGATGTGTGCCTGCATGTGAACACACATGCATCACACACAATGTAAAAAAAAGAAAAGATGCTGACACTCTTGAATTCACGTCATATAATAAAAATAATATTACTAAGTTGCTGTACTAGCCTGTGAACAAACAAATGTGATTCTTGGCTTTCTGTCTGATGTCATTTTGAATTCTGAAGTAATTTATTACTTGTTAGTAATTGTATGTTGTCAATGTATCTCAGTGAATAATGCCAAAATCAACATGATCGCTTTACAAAGCAATGCAACTTCAATGACACAATATGTGTGGGGTCAAGAAACCCAAAGAAAAGCAAGGTTAGAAACAAGGTTAAATATGAGTAAACAAGGGCTTCCTCCCTGAGGGTCAATCTGCACCTGGACTTCTCATTTATGCTGCACTCTGAGCCTTGCTCAGCACCAAAGAAAACATGTGGCCCAGAGGAAACAAGCTCATAGCACTGTTAGTCTCCAACATTGCAACAAACAGAGAGAGAGAGTCCTGGGAAAAGGTACTGGCCAATAGGCGATCAGTGGACTACATCCCCAGTTTTCATGAGTAACCATACCAGCATTGAGCTTTAGCAACAAGTCACACACACAGCTACACACACACACTAATACGCTCAGAGAAGAGATTGCTGGTTGTTTGGTGATTTCCTAATGCCCACAGAGCTGTTAGAGTGCAACGTCTGCTCCATTTATCCACTGGGAGGGACCACGATTTATTTATGACTCACTGACACTTTGATCCTCTTCAATTTCACAGCTCAGACAGCTTGTTTGCTTCCCCTCTGCTCCAACTCTGTCACATCCATCTCTTACTATCAGCTCAGATACAAATGACATGCCTTCTCTGTGCCAGTATCTTCTTTCATTTCTTGTCTTATGTTCATGTTACGTGCAAGACAGATGTGTGTGTCAGGTTAAAACAACCCATATTATCATCATGAGTCTTGGACTGTAACGCGCAAAAAGCAAATGGGTTAGCACTTGTGTGTTTTATTTTCCTCCAGTCCTGTCTCCTTATGGATCATCTGGGGCTCTGCAAAGCCCCATGAAGCACTTTGGGGAGCAAGACATTAATCAAAGGTGGAACAGAAAAAGAGGGCAGTAGGAGCAGAGGGTGGCAAGGGCGTCCTGTTCTCCCACCGTGTTTTCCTCCCTGCCTTTTCAGGATTTTAAATCTCTCACAGTCTGAGGACTCATCACCTTAAAAGCCCCTCCCTTGTGCACCACAAGAATAATAGATGGCCCAGATGCATGTACAAACATACATAAACATACATAAAAACAGAAACTCACACCCAATTGTCCAAATGCAGGTAAAAACCATCCTGCAAAGCATTTTGAAGAAAGACAGCTGTGTATGTTTACGAGAGTTGATGCTGCAGTAGGGGTCTAAGAGGGGGGGGCTCTTATTTTGACAGTCCCTCTGTCCTGCAGAAAATGGTCTCTGTTCTGTTTGTTTTCCAAGGAGAAACATCTGTACATCTGTGGCGTTCCTTGGAGCAACATGCTGGGCTAAAGTTACAAGCTGCACTGGTGCACAAGAACGCATAAACACATGTGCAGACACATAAAGACACACACACACACACGCACATAAGAAGCAAAACATTAACAAATGTAAGGATAATAACAATCTTATGATCACGTGATGAATCTCTTCTTGATCATACAATTGCTATTATTCTGAGATTATGTAAATCCGTGTTTTATATGATGGTGTGGAAATACCACAAAACTTCAAAGGCACCCTGAGGAATGTCTCCTAATGTCGTTGCGGCACCACTGCGAGTGTGTGTCTATGGCAGCACATATAAGATTGTCTTACTCTACTGCAGTAGCTGGCTGGACAGTTTTAATGTCTCCTGGCTGCTGTGGGAGTTTGTGTTGTATTACTACGTATTGAACTAAGAAATCCAAGGCTCAAAAACAACTCTAAAGAAAATATTGTGTAAGTGCTAACATATTTCACTTGGCAAGAACATCTGGCCTTTGTCATAGGGCTCTTTTATCAGTACAAATGTTGTTTTCGGGCATTTTTTGTTGTGGGAATGCTGCTGAAATGAAGACTTTCTGATGAACTTCACCCAAAGGCAAATGTGTTCTTAGAAAAATACTTTAATCACAGAAGAAAACTTTCTTCATTGTGCTCAGGTTCTCAATATGGTCACTAGGGTGTACTGTTACACTGCTGACTGAACATTGAACGAACACACACACACACACACACACACAAACATCAACCCCCACTCCTATACACACGGCTGCCACAACTGAGTCATTTTCTCTGGTTCCCCTAAGAGAGTTCAGCGTATTTTTTTTTTTATGTGTCCAACTTCATCTCAGATAATGCAGCGAGGTTGTGGCCCAGATGTGAGGCACCATCTCTAAATTTGCTAAAAAAAACAGTAACTTTCCCTTCTCCTCTGATCTCAGTGTTTGGCTGTCCATTTCTCCTCATGCTTCTCCTCACTTTATGCTGATACTCCTTTACTGTTTTTTAAAGCTAATTATATATTGCAAATAACACAAACAGAAATGAAACTTTCCATAGACCAAAATACAGATATTTTTACATGGTTAAAACTTATATTTCCTCTATTAAAACCTAAGTTGAAATAGATAAAATATATAAGTACAGCTGAACCAACTGTATTTGATTTAAATGCTCTACAGCCACCAATCACCATTGCTGTTTAACTGTAGACTGCAGTGACACTGTCCAGAAGTGTATATAGTCATGACACCAACTTCCTGGATCCTCTCTTTTATTATTCCACAGTTTTTTTTAATCACTACTCAAAAGACAATTTACACTGCCCCAACACTTGGGTGTGACTCGACAGATAGTCAAAATCTAGTATTTTTCAAACCACTACTGGGAGGGGCTGAGCCTGTAAACTGGTAATGATGGTTGAAAATAGAGGCTTGACCTGCTTTGCAATAGTGTGAAGTACTAACAGACCATCATGCTGGACACAGTTTTGGTTAAAATAGATTCTCGCTTATAATATGTAGAATTAAAGTTTAAACATTTTAACCAAATTACGCTTTTAATCTAAGCTACGCTGTGCAGTAACCTACTGTGGAGCAACGTTTCTGCAAATGAGCACCCGTTTATGTTGTGTATGGCAGCGACATAATACACAGTTGTTGTTACTTTCACGCTATTCTAATGTTTGACAGTTGGCAGCATAAATGCTTTCAGCCTGAAGTACACACAGAGAGCATTTTTCAGTGAGAAACACTAGGCCACTATTAAACAACTTTTATTGAAATAAGTTTATTTGTTTTATTGTGGAAAAACAAATGAGAAGCAGTTTTCAAGCAGCCACTTGATGTGTCAGGATGTTTTTGGTCCTGGATAAGAAATAGTCCCATATTGAACTGTAAATTGGTCAGTTATCTTGTTTACCTTTTAATGTTTGTGAGGATTAAATGAGTTGGATATAAGCAGTTAGCAAGCTTTATGGGTGCTGGTATGAAAGATTTTAACTTTTGTGAGAAACTAACAGAGGTGAGGAGTAAAAAATGGTAGCGTGTCACGTGATATACGGACCTGCAGATAGCTCCAAAACAGGGATTGAGATCCACTGTTATTGTTTTCTATCCATCAGTATCATTCAAAATGAAATACATCAAATAAAATAAAATAATTCATATGTTTTCACATATGTTGGCTAACATTACTTAGCTATCTTAATGTTTCAATTTGCTGGATGTGAACATGGTAAAACACTGCAAAAGTCAGTTTTTGCCAAGTCAAAAAAAGTATAACAGATGTCACAATACAACTGCAACTGATTTCAACTTGTTAGCTTATGCATTAAAAAACACCTATCAGTGTCTCCACTACTAGTTCCCAGTGTTTGGACCCATTTGAAACCTCCATGGTTTGCCATGGTTAAAAAAAAAAAACCTCTTCTATTAGAGTCAGTGGAGAAGTCGTCACTCTCAGACAGAGCCATACAAGCTGGTTTCTGTTTACAGCAAAGGCACGACAGTAGTATCTCTTCTTCCCTGAAGTTTGTTTATGGTCTTTGTTACATGCAAAATGTTGTTCTACAAGAATGAATGATTGATGCACTGTTCACATGTGCAATGATGGTACAATGTCCACTGACTGGATTATTTCTGATTGATTCTTGGGAAACCTGGTTTCTATAATCAGAGTAGGGGATCAGAGAAACCTGATTTGCTTAGGTAGATTTCCCCCAGGAACTCAGACTACTGTGCCATGTATATGTGTAACCAGATTTATAATAGCATTTTTACAAGAGCACAAAGACTATATACACTCTACTAAATTCAGCAAGATTTGGGGAGTGGCTGAATGAAAGAGTAGAGGTACACAGAGCGATTGTGCATCGTTTTTTAAAATCAAGTCTGCCTAAAGTCCGACTAAAAGGAAAACCAACACACAGTGAGCTGTAGATGTCTAAATAAATCACTTTTCTCTTTCAGACCGAGTTGTATCTGTCTGTGAGTCTCTCGTACTGCACTGCTGCTCCGTCAACATGTATCAAAAGTCAAAGAGCAGTATCTTTTGTCTCTGTACAGTTGAAATCTGTAAACCATGCTTCCAAAATTCAATTCAATTCAATTCAATTCAACTTTATTTATATAGCGCCAAATCACAACAAAAGTCATCTCAAGGCACTTTACAATGTAAGGTTTAAGACCTTACAATACAACTAAATAATAGGGAAAACCCAACAAATCCCCCTTTGAGCAGCACTAGGCAACAGTGGAGAGGAAAAACTCCCTTTTTAAGAAAGGCAGAAGAGAAATGTGCTGCAGGTGTATTTAAAGAAATCTGCTGCTTGTTGTTGTTTTTTTGGTGCCTGTTGTTCTTTTCTCTGTCAACTTTCCACTCTCGCCAACCGGTAGAGGCAGATGTCTGCCCACCCGGAGCCTGGTTCTGCTCTTCCCTAAAAGACCTTTGCTGTAAATTGACACCAAACTGTATTGAATTAAGTGCATGTAAACTTGATTCTCACATTACTCTGAGTATCCTGATTACTTAAGTTAACACAGTGATACAGAAGTATACAGATATCTGCAGGACACATACTTCAGCCAGGTTGGACAGTACCTGCCTAGAAATGTCAGTGGTGAGATGTGCCTGATCCAAAATGCAGTTTATCAAATGTAAAAAAGTAGCCAGAGGAGTTGGAGAAAGTGAACACTCAAGGTTGCAGACAGTGTGCCCGAAGCCACCGAGGCATGTGAACTCAGACCTTAACTCTTAGTCCATAAGGCAAATGTCCCATCCAAAATGTCAAACTTTCCCTTTAATCTTATTCCTTTAAGCAAACAGTAAAATAAAGTTTGTATCTTCTCAATCTGCACCCCAATCCAACTCTATTTAATGACATACTATCAAGAGACATAATTAAAACATTGCTACTAAATTCTACAAATCCAACATATGGTTGTGCCGGAGGGGCTGTTGTTATGTTACACAAAACACACATCAGTTCTAGCAAAGGAATAAAAGAGCAGTCATGCACAGGAAAGTAAAACTGGTGGCATCCTCGATGTGGAAGACATGGAATAAAATAGAATTATTAGGTTATAATTTTGGTAAAGTTTACATAAAGATTTAATCTGACCTCCATGCCAAAACTGGATTAGTAGTGCCATATTAGCATAATCTATAGAAGTCCATTAATGCATGTGTATGTACTTGTAATAAAAACGCCTCTTCTGCATTTAACTCACTGGACTCTTTTCTGAAATCTTACAAGGCCAATATTTTTAAAATCCATTTAACTGACACACTTTCAATGTGCCATTTTAAACAGTACAAATATTTCAATAAATAGTAGAAACTATCCCACCACACAACCAGATGGACCAATATATCAAACACACAAGACTCCAAGAGGTACGTGCTGTGTGATTTATGAAACACCACGTTCATGTTGATTCCAAAGACGTCGAAAGCTCTAAAGTGTATGTCAGAGTGGAAGTGCTTGGAAGCCTGATGGCAAATGTTCAGCACCACACGCTATAGGAAGCATAATAATGTGATAATGTACATGGCAGCCCTGACTGCCCAGAGTGTAGCCTGGCTTGTCCAAGCCCACATCACCATAGTATAATAAAGAGCTGGAGAAACGGCATGGCTCCAAGTCTGCCTCACTGCTGGGGTTATCATTAATGAACTATGAAACAAGGGTGCCATAATTCATGACAGAATATCATTTCCTCTGCCAAGGCTCCTTCACTTCCATAGTCAGCCACATGAACCGAGGAACCTCGACATGAACAAACGACGCTGATGAATGTAACTGGTGGTTTGTGCATGAAATATTAGAGAAACAATCGTTATCATATGTCTACAGTCTAAGCACATATGCATAAAACTACAAAACTTTGGTTGAGTATACTCCAAGTCTATTGCAGATAATGCATAATATGCATAATGTATTCATATTTTCTACTTGTTTTACAAGTGCACTGCCTGAGGCACTGATCTGAAAACACACTCAGTGGAATAATTCCAAATATCAACTAATGAATTTAGATAATTTTGCTCCACAGCATCACATCATTTGTAACTTTTACTTAGCCTTTTACTTTTATATGCCTGGAACTAGTAGTTTTTTACAGCCACTTCTGTAAATGTACACCTCCTGAATGAATAAGCACTTCCTGTTTCAGTCAGAGTTGGGGTACATGCAGGGGGGCAGAGAAATGCCTCATTCTCTCCCTCTCTCTTTCTTTCTTCACACCAAAAAACACTCAACTAGTCAGGAGCAGGAATTTTAGTCCACTTACTGATTTAAACATGCAGTTAAAATCTCACATATCAAATTACAGAAACGCTCCATTAAATAGACTTTATTGGAGAATACATCGAATTAATTTCCAATTTTACACTTGGGTCCCAATAAATCATCTGATATAAACACAGAATTCAGCTTCATAAGAACTAAACATCCAGGAGATTGTGAAAGATAGAAGAAAACAATGAGCAGATGAGGACAGGGCTGTTTATTTGCTGTGTGTACGAGTAAAAAAAGCCTCCTGAGCATCTGCTAGTGACGACAGGAATGCTCCCACAACCACAGACAAACGTCTGCTCGTACACATGTACACACAACTTTGCACACACACATAAACACAACCATTAGACATGAGGAGGACAGTTAGAGGAGAGGGTGGTGCAGCTGATGAAAAGACACGATTAACCTTTGATCTTCACTCCGTTCCGTGTGTGTACACGTGTGTGTGCGCATGCATGCAGCCATGTCTCCCAGAGTATGAGTGAGTATGTGTGAGGACAGAGAACGAGAGGGAGAGTGTGTGTTTGCTGAATGATAACTGTGCTATGTGCTTGGCTGTTCCCATGGGACACAGATTGATAATGGTGACGCTGGTCAGATCCTTTGATAAAGGCAGCAGGGATGGAGGCGGAGGTTTTTGAGGATGGTGGCTGTGTTTGTGTAAGTGTGAGTGTGTGTCTTCGATGGGCCAGTGACATTTAGGTTGAGGTAGTTGTGTATCCTCTATCCTGGGTTCTGCTGGTCTGAATTACATGCGGAAAAATTTTGTGTTTGACCTCTGGAACCAAGCTGACCTGGGACAAGCATGGGAATGCAGTAGCTCTGTGTATGTATGTTGTGTGCATGTCAAAGTGAGACAGGCAGAGAAAGTGGGCAATGAAGCACAGAAAAAAGAAAATGTAAGCGTGCGTGTGTGGAAAGCAGAAAAGAGATTTTACCCCTGCTGGACAATGTGTTGTGTATTTGTGTGAAAAAGTTCATTCATGATGTTTATTGACTCTGCAAAGTTATTACTGCACAGTCAGACCAAGGGAATATACATGTGATTGTGAGGGAGAGTTGTGGGTTTCATTTGATACCTGAAATCCAAATAAACAACTCAGACCTGCCAGAACTGAACCCAGAGCAATAAACTCCACTGATATCTGAGCCTCTGGATCTGTTTACAGGCTCATCATTCATCGCACCACAAAGGCATATACACACAGATGCATCTTAACCTGGGCTCTCTGACAACAGTCTTTCCAATTTCACACTCTTTCATAAAATGAGATTATTTTTTTCCATAGAGATATTAAGGATGGTATAAAAAACATAAGAACGCACTTCGTGTGAAATCCAGTATGAAATGAAATGACTTGTTTTGAACCACGAAGTTTCTGTGAAGGGTAAACCAGGGGTGGGACTCGACATAAAGCTAAAAGAGATTGAAGCCACATGTTGAGGCGCAGCACACGCGCACACACACACACACACACACATACACACACACACACACACATAGATTGTTTCTTTCTTTTCGCACTAAAAGCACAAAACTATGCAGGAAAGCCAGAGCTGATGACAATATACCGTTCATACTGTAACACAATTCAAAGACCACCTCCCCCTCACTTTTATCTTTCTTTTGTTTATACGCATAGACTCAACTGTGACTCACACCCATCTGTGCTCATTCAGACATATGCTATTGTGTGGTAGAATGAATCACATCTTCTCTGCACCAGAGAACGATGAGGTGTTGAGCAGGACATCGCTCACAAACCGAAGCTGCTGCAGAGAACAAGGACAGCGAGAGTCTTCATCTCTGAGTCCCAGTTCTACAAGAGCCACATAGAAAAGTGTGTGATCTCTCCACTGACTGCTGCCACAGGAGTGGAACAACTTTCTGATGTTGTTCTAAATGGATGGTAGCACATAGCACGAGGGATGGTTTGTATCACTCAGTAGACACACTAGAAAGAATAAAAAAGTTTTTATAGGAACTATTTCTTCAGTGGAAATAGTTCATATTAAAATTGTTTGCAGAGATGTCTATGGGATTTTCAGGGCAACTGGGACATTTTATTTTTCATTCCACTCTGAGATGTAAGTAGATTAATGGGAACTGGAACAGGGGTGTAAAAACACTATGACATCCTCTTGTGCTTGTGAAAATACATAAACTGTGGTTTTTCCAGAGTAATGTGGACACTCATGCTGTTCACGTGTTCACCAATAGCTTTCTGCAGTTATATGGAGCTGAAACATCCTGAAGCCGAATGTAGCTCTTAGCTGTCACTGGAACAGGTTGCTGTGTTGTCACATAGAGACAGACAGCCATTCATGCTCACCCAAGTGTCTTTTAACTGTGAAGAACCCAGAGAATAATTTGTACACGCACAAGCACAGGGAGACAACATGCAAACTCCACAAAGTTCTCAGCAGCCTGACAGGTCAAACCAAAAATGTTCTAAGGGGACATGTAGCTGTGAACCTGTCAGAATGCCCCAGAAAGCACCCACCATGGGTATGTGAGTGTCAGAACTAGACTACGGAGCATAGGAAGAAGATGGCCAGGTCTGATGAATCATGTTTTAACCATCCTCATGAATCATCATGCGGACAGTGAGGTGTGTATGCATCATTTACTTAGAGAAGAGATAACACCAAGATGTAACATGAGAGTCCCATCCTCACCTTTCTGCTTCACAACTTAAAATGCTTAAAGGATATGCTGCTGACACAGTGCTAAATACCAGGGGACACCCTGAGGGGTCTTGTGGAGACCAAGCTTCGACAGGTTGTTTTGGGGGCACAAGGGTTTAATACACAGTATAAGATTTAAATTTTGTGGCAGAAAAATATATTATAATTGTATTAGATAGTTCTTGTATAAGTAAAACTAGATATGTAGAATTGCTTTTGATCCCTGCTCAAAGCATAAACTGGACCATCATCATGTGATAACTTGGCAGGTTCTTTTAAATGTAACATATTCTAAATGTATTTTTTTATAAATTTGTGTGAACTTGCCCTTTAGTCTATGAATAAATATACGTACCATGTACAGCAGGTATGTTCACACTGAGAGAGCGGAGTGAAGTGTAAAGAGAAGTTAGTCATAGCCAAACAGTGGGGTGGGTGTGAGATAAGGTGGTGAGTCCCACAGACACAGAGGAAGCGTACTATCACAGGAAGCTCCTCTTGCTAATGTAAGATCCTCCTAATCACTGCTCTACTTCCTCTTTCTGTCCCTCGAGATGGACAGTAACAGACACTGACTCGCAATGTTACCCAGAACCAAAGCGGAACATACTTTTAAAATTGTGTGTAGTTACCCAGCTGGGCAGACATCTTACACAAACATTGCATCCTGCTAACGTTGAGATCTACATCAAAGTGGATTATAGGGTGGATGAGGCCAGAGCCATGGTGACTGCTAACAGACACACCTCTCATAATTTCTGACCCTGATATGTTGACGCCACCCGTGGGTTAAGAGAGCAAAAAATGTCTTGAAACTGAGGAGTGCGTGTGTCATATTCTGTGTCTGTGGCTGGACAGTGTACCATAACAACCCACAATTCTAATCCTCTGCTGAAGAGATGTACCACTTGCCAAAATGGGTTAGCATAACAAAAATAACACACTACACTTCTAATAACACTCCCTCCTCATACATACCAGCCCTATAGAAACACACAAAATTCATAATCCTATCATTCAAAATACACAACGGGCCGATCCGCTCCCACGGGCTAACTGGGTTGTTACGGATGGGTCAGGAACATAGTGTATCACAAATGAAAACAGAGACTTGCTAGTTTTAGAATTATTTAGATGCTGCTGATGCGTGTTTGTGTGCGTGTGTGCTCAGCCTCTTGACTAGTGCAGTGATGCAAGGAGACCTATCAGAGGCCAGTTTCTCCCACCTGACACCTGTGCTACTGTGTGCGAGCGAGAGACACAGACACAGACCTGCCAAAGTAACGCTTGAAAAACACAATAGTGTATTTCATAGCTCTACAGGATGAAATAAAACTCTATGAGCGCAATTTATGATGGTTTTAAGATTCCATTCATTATTCAGCAGCATCCCCAGTGTTTTTAACACACTGTATGATCCGTTTCCAAGACCTCATTCAGACTTCACGCAAGTAATGTGACTTTGTCACCACTTGATAAATAAGTGAGTGTTTCATTAAAGGAGAGAGGTTGTGTACAACTGTGAGCAATGTTACTACGGATCTGTGAACACAGCAGCTCTACACAATGTTAGGAGGGAGTCTTAAGAAGGGAGGGAGCCGTGAAGAAGAGAACAGGAGAAAATCAAAACCATACATCCCATCCTGGAAATAACACATCCAATACAGTGGATATTATTAGGGTTTGTTATCGCTACAGTAAGGAGAGGGAAATGAAAGCATGGCCAAAAATAGAGAGTGTTTTCAATGTGGAGGCTCACGTTTGTGTGTGCTGGGTCATGGGTGCTACAGAACAAACTGATTTACGGGGGGGAAAGAGTTGCAGAGTGGGGTCTCTGGCCTTACGGCAAAAGACAGTTATGAGGGAGGTGTGCATGTATATTTTCTAATGTGTTTATTTTCTGGGGGGCTGAATTTACACTGGCCTCACTGCAGTAATCCTTGTTGTAGACAGTGATTATCACCATATAAACACTCATGGTATGTGGACGATGATGATAACGGCAGCGACGGTCCTTTTCACCATCTGAGAGAACACAGACAAAATGGTACAGAGCCAGTTCATTCATCCCTCCATCTCTGACCATCAGGCAGACATATTTACCTGCACTGAGAGTGGGCTGAGTCGGATGTGATAGCGCTGAGCTCAGAGACACGACGCAGACGGCAAGCAGCTGTCAGTATCAAAGAACAGCGTGTGTATGTGTGTGTGTCTGTGCAAGAAAGAGAGTAAGAGGCTGCCTGAGAGGACCAACATGCCCTATGTGAAGATGAAGTGAAATGATGGAAAGGCAGACAAAAAATGAGATACGAGTGATAATAGGATTTAAATGGCAGCTACAGTATCTTGTTCACCAACGCACTGAGTCTACTTAGAACTGTAAAGAAACACATCTACTATAGATAGAGAGAATAGCTGGAACACCTTATATACACAGCTGATCTCAACACTGTTTGAGTCCCTACTGAAATTGGTCTGTCATGGTATTTAAAAGTGGGATCTGGATAGATGACCCCTGGAACACATTGTTAAAGTTTTGGCTTTTGATCTGTAGTATCAATGAAGGTGGGTATGTGCTAGCTAATACAGATGTGGCTGAAAGGGTTGGTTTCCTTACATTACAGCAACAACAACAATGCTCCAAACTTGCTGAAAAGTGTTCAGCTTGAAATTGATTTCATCATGTATACCTGCATGACTTTAGTTTGCCATTAAATATAACCAAAAAGTCTGAATTCTTGCTTACTCTACAAAGATTTTCAAAATATGTAAAAAGGTAAAATAAAGTCTCCTCCAAAGTTAATGAATCCATAATGCTACTTCATTTGCATTTTTAACCCACTGAGAATCTTTGGGACTTTCTTCAGCAGTTCCTTCCCATCATCAGTACAAGATCTTAATGACAAATTTATGCAACTTTGCATAGAAACTCAAACATGTAACTGATTCTCACAGGTGTGTCCTGTGAGAGTGAGTATTCAAACGATAAAACTCACATGTCCACTCTTGGTTTAGTCTTGGATTTTACCTGTGAAGACTGCATTTGTTGTTATAAAGGATACATACAACATAAATAACCTAGAGCTGCCTGTGGGAGAAAAGCAAGCCATTCAGAATCTGGCAAGACGGAGAATGCCCCTAATAGAAAAATAATCCCAAACATCTATAAGCATCACAAAAGTATGAGAAGAAAACACTGGAGCATTCTGAAGTAGTTTGGAGTGAGTGTTGATCTTAATCAACTGAGGATTTATGGAATGACCTCAGCTTTGTGACTATGGTTGCATGCACTGTCACATGTTTACTGGTTGGACTGGTTGTTACTGTCTTGTTAAGATTAGGCAGTTTACATCAGTGAGACCTGAAATCATGGGTGCTTCTTTTCTTAGCTGTTTGCCTGCTCATTGCTTGTTTCAAGGATGAAAACTGGCAGTCACAGAAATTGTATGGCACAAAAGAATTAACAGTTAAAACTATAGCAACAGAGAAATGTTTTGATGCCAAAGCAGTCCCAAGTACAGGCACATGGTTCATACGTGAAAATGGGTTACACACTGAATTTTCCCTAATTGAGGTTTGAATGCATCTACACAAAACCACATGAGCTACATATGCACGAGTTTAGAATCTCCCCACACGTACAGTAAATGACCCCATGGATAAACACAGCTTAGGCAATTCTTGAACTGAACACTGCAGATGAGGCGTGTAGACCATTAAGTCATTAAGACAGTCATAGTGGGAACACCAGACAGGAGGGATGGAGTCCAAACATTCCCTCCAACACTGCCTTCAGATTGTAGGCCTGTGTCTGGTCAGTGTGGAGGTCAGCTGAGTAGGAGGAGCAAGGAGATAATCCTATCTCTGACTGTGTCCATCACACTCTTAAAGACACCACCAGACCCAACAGAAAGTGACCAGAAATCAGGCCACATGTAAAGAAAGACTCCTTATTCCTCATTCCTTGCTATCTCCTATCTATTGGCTGGACCTCAGGGACACTTTGATAACACTGACCATTGCCTCCTCTTGATTTACGACCACCTAAAGAAATTTAGAGTGGACTATGACATGTACTAAACAAAACAGAGGTATGATATGGAAGACATAGGGACAGAAAATGTAGGGGGAGAGAAAAAATGTGTGTTTCTTAGCTGCTCTGCTAGATGAGTAAGTATGAGGAGAGGGGCTGTAAAAAAAGGACAAAAAAGAGAAAAGAAACGAAGGAGGAGGTAAGGGAGTAGAGGGCGTTCCTCATGGCTTGATTAACACCAGGCCTCCTGACAGGAAATGACCCGGCCAGCTCATAGCGCCAGGAGAGCTTCCATCTGGTGCTAAAGTCGTGGAGGAATTCTCCTGCCAGGAGAACTCAGAAACGAGCAGGAGAACTTTCAGCTAAATGAACACGTCTGCACTTCTAAGACTGTTTAGTGTGGTCCCACTGCTTGTTGAGGACGCTAACACAGAAACCATCATTGTGTTCCTGTTTGAGTGCAGTATAAGAAGCTACAACTGTGACTGTCCATATCACTACAGCTAAATGTCCAGCATGGAGAATAAGGTAAAATTAGGGCACAGAAAGTAGGGTAGAGAGTTCTTTCAATTCAAAAAACAAACAAACAAACAAAAAATGACAAAGTTGCATGGAGTGAAGCAGGAGGGGGTGAACACAGAGCAAGGGGACAGTGTGGGGAGGAATGCGGGTACATTAGGACAGGTCATCTTTCACTGCTGACTGGAAGCCTAAATGTAAACAAGTTCTTCCGCATGAACAGATAAAACACAGATATACTGTAAAAACCAAGAGGCTCTGGTAAAACACAGACTCACATAGATACACTATTTACTACACTTATATACACACTTATTTATGAATATTGTTTGAGCCAAGGGATTCGTTTCTATGGCTGTCTGTGTCTGAAACATACAGAACTACATGGAGACAAGTACCTTCTTTACATTCTTTGTTCGTAAGTGCTACACAGACTGTAAAGCAGAAAGTTATGAGTAGAGACAGAGAGGTCTTCCCAGAGGAGGGAAGCAGTGTCCCAGGCAGAAGACGAGAGAGGCAAGCGGGTAGAGAGCACTGGCTAGACTCCTCCTCTGACCCTCCATCAAGGTTCAACTGCTGACCCCCGCCTGCACTGATGCGTGTGCAGGGGCCAGGGGCCAATGTCTCATAGAGAATCCCTCCGGAGCTAGTTTCTGTGTATGTGTGTTTGGTATGTATTTCTGCCTTAACTTTGTTTAGCGAGCGTGCGTGAAGTTGCAAGCCTGTGTGGGACTGTGTCGGTGTCCATTTTCATTCTACAAGCCCAACTCCCAGCAGAGATATAAGTGCTTACGAGCCTTTTATGATGTGCATTTCCTGTCATAAATAAGAAACAGAGGAATTCTCTGCTGAGCGCTAACACACTCCATAAAACAAACAGAGGTGTAAACTACACTCTGGGCCTGATCTGTGAAATCCACCCGACAAACCCTGGATACTTTTGACCGCAAAACTTTGACAAGTGATGGTTTTCCTCTAAGTGATATTAGTACAGCCTCTTATGTCTGTTTCTACACATAGTACTGTACTTTACAGTACTACCTACAGTACAGTACAGTATTTGAGAAAGATCTGAAATTATTAAGTGTTAAAAAATCACTTCAAAGCTATAAAAGCAAAATGCAGACATTTTACTTCCAATCTTTTCATTCTTTTTATCTTCAAGTCAGAATGAATCCACTGGCTTGAGTTTTACAACTCCTCCAAGAGGGTTTTTGTTCTGCCTTTCAGTTTTCACTTTCCTTCTGACTTGACACTCCACTCTGGATGAAAGAGAGCCCACCTCCACCCTAGAAAAAAAATTGTTTTCCACCTAAAAGAAACTTCATGCTTAGAAAACTTGCAGAGCAAATTCTTCAGGCGGTCGACTGCATATTAAGTGAATGGAAAGACTGATTATATGTGAATTAGTTGTTGGCAGAGCAATGTGAAGCAAACGCACCTCTGCAGAAGTTAAAAATGTTTCAGCTTTTAGATTGTGCCTTATCCAGCCTTCATCAATCAAATAATAACAGAAAATAACAAAAAACCAAAGTTCCAGAGCTCTGAGTTGAACACAGACACAAACTCAAACTAAAACACATGAGCGGAAAAAGAACACGCTTCAGCTGCGGTATTTCTCTTTCTGCAGTAAACACATCTCTGCTGTAGGGTCATAATAAGGTATATTCATTTTACGATGTCACGCTCCAAAATGTTAAAAACAACAAGTAGAAGTAGAAAACAAAAGTTTTTGTAAATTTTTTTTTTTGCCAGTTGAACTCTATTGCCGTGTTGTTGTTCTGCTTTAGTGTTGCCATTTAGTACCTTCCCTGCGGCCTTCGCTTGCTACTAAAACTGTCGCACTGTAGTGTGGATCCAAAATCAGCAGAGTAAGCAGGAAACAAGGGTACAGTATGGAGACTCAACTACCATGTTTGACTTGGGAGCTTACTTAGTGGGGTGTGAGTCTCAGGGTCTGTTCATGGCTCTGTGTGTGGCCCTGCCTGTTAACCAGGCCTGTCTGCACTGGCAGTGAAGAGCTGATGAACCTCTGTTAATTAAACCCTGAGCTCCATGTCATCAGCTTATCTGATGAAGTGAACTAAAGAGAAGAACGCCACTGGCTGCTTTGTTTCACCCTGGGGTTTTCACCTCCCATATGTATGTAGGTGTGTGTGCATGTGTCTGTGCAACAGAGGAGGAAGCAAAGAAAGTCCACCAATTAAAAATAATTGGGACTAATTCAATAAACACAGTGCAACAGGGAAATGTATTTAATCGGGCGCGATCATTAGACTAACTTATGCTCCACTTCCCCCTGCAACCAGCTTGAAGCTTCAGGGTCTCGAAGGGAAACAGAGGAAACAGGGATGTAAAAATGAGAGAAAAAGAGAGATGGAGAGGGAAATAAAAAAAAAAAACAAGACAAGAAAAATCTGAGGAGTAAGCAGACGGAGAGTTGGTGGCCAGAGTTATGTGTGATCCCTTTCATGTCCCTTGACTGGCCCATGTTGCCGTGCCAACCCAAACAGCGGCGTTGGGGAGGTCTGACTCTCCCACTGCTCCCCTCTTCCTTGCCCTGTGCACACCCCACTGACAGGATGAATAACAAACCCAATGTGTTTCTTAGGCAGAAAGAGAGGGAAGATCATCATGGAACCACCACAAGTTCAGTTAAAACCTCACATCTTTTTGCAACTTTCTTGTCTTCTTCTGTCACTACTGCCGGTAAATCACTAACATCACCATCTGGGGACTGGGGATTCCACATTCTCACCGCTGGAGTTATACACCCACACACTGATACGAGCACAGATAAGCTATGACCCATGATTCTGAGCTAGCTAGATGTCCTAGGGTAAAGAATTAGCAACATTTAGGTTGGCCTGCATTTTTCAATCTATAGTACCCTGAAGAAAAAAGAGGGAGGGAGTTTTGAGTCTGTACCAAAGAAAACCAAAATCCACCAGAACTGACAGGAAACAAATCCATAAAGTAGTTTGAGGAACACTCATTTCTGCTCTCTTACCAGGATCAGTGTAGTTTTTTGCCACATCTGAATGAGGGATTAACAGTAACTGCTCTGCTATTTACAACCTGCACACATCACACACACCACCCATGTACACCACAGACTGCCTGGCAGCAGCCAATCAGACTAAAGGTTTCGAGAGACAGCGGGTTCCTTATCCAATCCTATCATTTGTTCTCCCATCACTGTGTTGCCCACGACCAATCCGACTCTTTCCACATGTGGTGTTGGCTGTGGAGCGTTTGGTTTAAGAGCTCGTTTCCAAGTCTGCAATAAGCAGAACCATTCTCTTGGATAAATACAGTTCAGACCTTTAATCAAAGCCATACCCTAAGAAAACAATACACAGATATACTGTATAGTAATGTTCATGCCACATAAGCATACACACAGACAATGGTGAGAAAGTTTAAATGTATAATTAAGTGCAAACATATAGACATAACAAAACATTTCTTTCTGTGTGGAAAACAAAATACTCTGTTTAACATTGATTCAGCTGCTCTGCTGTGCTCTCTGTGAAGACATAGTTCACCACCCATGGTGTATTGTTTACAGGCTGGTAATACAGTACTCCATGTTTCTTACCGTCAAGAATTCTGATAATTGATATGACCAAATCCAGCACTTAACTGCTCCTAGTAGCAAGCACTGTCTGTATACATCTTGTTGCTATGTGCCAAACCACTGTTGAAGACCAAAGAGACTTAGGTGTCAAGTCTGCTAGTGAAGTAGTCCTAACAATTACGCATTTTTATTAAAATAATTATTAAAGCTAATCTGCACTTGGGGTGTAACACAGACAAGGTGGAGAAATTAAAAAATGGCGGTGATGGTCATTTCGATTATCTACAATCGATCTCTAGCTTCCCACTAATTTGTCTGTACTGTTCAGTTTTCTTACGTCTGGAATCCTGTTCACTGTTGTATATCACTCTGTACAATAAAACTTTAATGAAGAGGCAAAATAAAACCATCTATACTAATCAACATTGTTGGCAATGAAGTCTTTTAGCCTGAATAGTACCAACTATGTTAGCTAATAAGCTATGCTACGTTCCTATTTTGGGACTCTCCAGCTCTTAAGCTCTTAGCTCCCTCTTGTATCAACATGGCTAAGACTGCTTGCTACTAGTCTGTAATGTGAACTTGCAGGTGATCTTTCACCCAAGTTCATACTTATGTTTATTTAGTAGAGCAAACAAATGGTAGTTTTAATTGAATTTAATTATTTAGCCATGAAACTTGCTCTACCCAGCTGTCCCTCTCCCTGCTCTGCTACACGCTGCTACACGCTGCTACGCTCAACAATACTTCCCACAGCACATCAGGTAGCTGCTGTCAAGAAATGAGAATGTCTCAAAATATACTAATTAAGCAAAAATTATTGAAATTCTCTAAGGACCTTAATTAATCCCATTCACAGAAGACTTCCAACAAACCACTGTTTTCTGCATGTCACTGAGGTAATATCTACTTTAATCCTCTCTACACCTGCTGTTTGCGTTGTGTTCATAGAAGTTTGATGCAGCATTGAAGAAGAGTGAGGTGTGATCACAGCCAAAAGCAAAGAAAATCTTTCTGACAATGTTTTTTAGGTTCCAAGAAGAAGTTAGTTAGCACTTTATGTTAACGCTCACTCTTCCTCTCTTTGTTTCAGGAATTCTTGATGTGTATATTATTCTTGTATTTCTGCCCCCTGTTTGTGAATGCACTGTGTTTATCTGCAGTGTGTTAGCTAAGCTCTGGTTGCCCATCGTAGCCAAAGGGAACACACACACAAAAAAAGGAGAATTTGTAAAAACATTGTTCACGGCGACCAGGTTTCATTCGACGTCTGGTTTCCATTTGAGTCTTTTAATTGGGGAGAATGTCACAATCAATGTTTTGGTCTGAATGCTGAGAAAGACGACCTCCAGCCTCATGTTACTCCAGCCAAGCACTTCATCGGCTGCCATAAAAACACTCACACAAACACTCACACGCACATACACACACTCAAATTTAAAAGGAGAAGTGCACACCCTGC
>OMLM01003252.1:33300-50693 GCA_900302695.1 Helostoma temminkii | reverse complement strand
GTAGCTCTAATTATGAACTATGTGGCAGGGGAGGAGGCCATGTGTGTACAGGCCCAAGGTTAAAGACGCTATTACTCTGGGAGGTACAGCTGGTTGTGGTGTGGAGGTAAGATAGTTAATTCATCTTAAGAGCTGTCCTTGAGCTGTTCTACCACACTGTTACCGACTAAACCAGAAACGACAGGGACCAAAGAAACCAGTGCGCACACACACAAAAAAAACACCCACTGCTGCCAATTCACCATAAATAAAAAGTTGCTTCCAGGTACAGCTCACTGTCATGGCAGATGGTCCATAGTGAAGGGTCATTTCTTTCTCACGCTATCTTTCTCTCACACTTATCCACATGCACAAACTCAAACATTCCCACACTTAACTTTTTTGTGTTGCTGCTTGCCAAGATGACCACAAAATGTGTGTATGTGCGTAAAAAAAGTGTGATCCATGGAGAGAGTGAGTCCAGGAGAAGGATGTAGTGTTAAGAGTTTGATCAAAATTCCCCCATTAACAGCACTGAAGACAGAGAGTGGAAATAAACAATAAGCTGTTCCAGTGTTCTTACTTTAATTCCTTCCCTTTGGACCATCAGCATAACTGGCACACTGAGCATGTTGCTGGAAGTAATTGTGAAGCTACGACTGCGTTTTTCTCACCAGTTACTTTCTGAAGCAAGGGGCTGAATTCTGTCTCTTGGGTGATGACCAGGGTGAGTGCTCCTATCAGCTCCCTCTCCAGCTTCTCCACTTCCTCCTCCTCTGTATCCTGGTCTCCTGGCTGCGCCTCGCTGGCCAGGGAGTACAGGTAGATCAGCAGGAGGATCAGCTCACAGGGCCCACATTCATCTTCTCTTTTCCTTGACCCCGTGGTTGAGCTGTCCGCGCCTCCACGGGGCTTCATCAAGGGCAGCAACTGCCTCAGCACTGCAGGGAAATTGGAATCTCCAAGAGCCTGTGACACACAACACATGTGCATAAAGAAGTTAGTTAGGTTGTTAGTCAGAAGACAGCAATTTCTGTATCTTGTAGCTCAACATGATGCAATTTATTTTACTATGTACATGTATTAAAGGATTAGTTCAACATTTCAGAAAATACAAAAGTTACTGTAAATTACTTCAATGCCTGTAAGATACATATGAAGCCAGCACTTAGCTTAGCTAGCATAAAGACTTATATATTAGATATAAGACTTATATATAAATATATATTTGAGTTTGTTTGCTTGTTTGTTTAATCTATTGTGCTTTAAGGGGGGTTAAGGGTGGCATGTAGCTCAATTGGTGGGGCGGTCGTCTTTTAATCCCAGGTTCGATTCCTGGTCCTCCTGTGGCTACATGCCGAGGTGTCCTTTGACAGGACACCATAACCTTGTGGTAGCGCTGTTCTATACATGCAATTTCCCCAAGCGGCTCAAAAAGTATCTATTATTAAGGGTTAGGCTATTTCTTGGCCTAGCCAGTGCACCCAGGTAAGAAATGGTGCAAACACAAAAATCCCAAAACCCTGTGTAAAACCATAGGATGTAATTTTGACTTTTTTGTTGTGTCATTTGAAGTGTCATAAGACCGAGGTGGGTATCCAAGCTAGCACTACTGCTAGCAAGAACATCCTTTAGCACGCTTACTGCTAGCTGCACAAGCTGTAACAGTGTTATCTATAAACGACACTGTATTATGTATTTCATGCCTTCTTTTCTGCTCCTCAGTGAAAGACTGCACAAAAAGTGAAAACGAGGAGTAAATTGCATCATGACGCAAAGACTAGTTACACTATTTGATATCACCTAGTCATTAGTCTACATTCTTATTTGCTGACAAACTTGTTTCTGTAAAAATAGTGTAAGT
The DNA here is from genome assembly GCA_900302695.1 of Helostoma temminkii. Classification (NCBI taxonomy): domain Eukaryota; kingdom Metazoa; phylum Chordata; class Actinopteri; order Anabantiformes; family Helostomatidae; genus Helostoma; species Helostoma temminkii. Next base: position 48,850 of record OMLM01003252.1, on the reverse strand, counting down.
TTAAATTACAAGCACATCGTGAATGAGCTCATCGTTCCATTCGCTAATTTTACAGCTCTGCGAGTAGCTGAAGTAACACTTCATTTTGTTTCATTTTGTTTATTTTGCATGGCTGCTGAACTATTTTCTCTCTTTCATTCACACACTCACATGCAGACACAAAGATGCAGCCAACATTTGGGGCAATGTTTAGGCGCAGTGACCTGTTTTAGTGAGCAGGTCTGAAATGTCTTTTGCAATGGCTGCGTTCTAGTCCACCATGCTGTGGATCACAGGAATGTTTACAGAACACTGGCCACTCTCAAAGAGAGGTTGAACTCATAGCCCTGTAAAGCAAATGTGTGGAGCTAATCTGTCTGATGTACAGCAAGAAAACTGAAGAAAAAAACAGGGCAGAATGGGTAAAATGAAGGAAATGGGGTCACAAGGAAAGGGAGCAAGACAAAACATGATGAAGAAAAAGGATACTGAAATATTACAAGAGGAATTAAGCTTTAGATGATGGCTTAAAGAGAATGATTGTTGACAGAGGACTGCATGTTTGTGTCGAATGCAACTACAAACGCCTGTGTGCATATACTATATGTTTCTTGAGTGATTCCTCTACAAAGAGCTTTGTGTATCTCTCACCAAGACAAATAACCTCTGAGAATGAGGGGCTTTGGTCCTTGTGGTGGGCCCGCTGGGGGGATCCTGTATCCGACCCAGAATAACTGTTGACTAAGCCAAAGAAGCAATACAACAGACCCAAAGATAGTGAGCCAAAGCCATTGAACTGATTGACTGTCCCTCTTGAAGAAGTGGCTGTAGAGAAGTCTTTTTGGAAAAATGACTTGTTCCCTGTGGAATCTGTTCACAACACAAGGTCAACTTCAGAGACTCTATTGGTGCTGGTGATTTCCTGGATCATAAAAATGAAATCCAATGTAACTTCACAGTGAAGCTAAAACTGAATGAATGGACGCACTCCCAACCTGCAAGGTATCACAGGAACACGCTTTTCTTCCTGGTCTGTTCACTCCAACACGGCCTCTTTTCCCTGCCTCCCCTGGCCAACCACTCCCCCTAGGGACGGTTCAAATACAATCCTAACACACATTTTTCTTCTTAAACATTGTGAAATCAAATACCTCTCCAAGTTGCACTCATCCAAACTGCCAAACAATGTTTGGAATCTTTCCCTTGCTCATTCCGCTGATGGACAGCCATGAGGAGAGAAAGACAAAGCACATTAGGGCTCTCTTGTTGAAAAGCGAACGACTACACATTTTCTCTTTCTACTCTCATTTTAGAACTGGATCTCCTACACATCGGTCTGTACAGGTCCAGATGGAAATCTATATGATCCTCCAGCGTGCCAGTGACAAGAAATAACATTCTCATTTTTACCAATGTTGGCTTCACAAACACTTGTCGCCATGTAACTTTGGCATCAGATGCTCTGAGTATAGGCCAGCAGATAGGACGAGATGAAAAAAGAGCCCTGGTCCACTTCACTTAAACTAGTCAGGTTAAGTTCTCTGAGAACTTTAATTTCAATTTTGCACTATAGTATACCTGACCCACTGTGCACTGTGTAGTGTGTGTAGGTTCTGATGCATGAGAGGAATCATGCACTATAACTGGGTCCTTTCAGGGGATCTATTAAAGCTGCTGTCGACTGCATACCATGAAGTGAAGGCCTTTTGGAAGAGGACTGAGTGGGAAGACTGACTTAAGCTCTTTCCAGTTCTGAAGTTAAACTGAACAATGCTTGACTCATGGCACTGTCACAGAGAAAGGTGGTGTACTGTTCACCACCATAAAGAGAATGAGGCAGAATATGGTATGCTTTGATACTTGCATTTCATTTGTCTGTTAAAGTAGGTTATTTTGCAGAATAAGCTTTTACAAAATGTAGGATGATATTAGAAAAAATACATTTTAATTGTTTTCAGCAGTAAATTGAGTATTTAGTGCCATCTGGACCACATACTGTCCAACATTAAAATACTATTTACAGGTTACTGTGCCAATAATAAAGTTATTATTATTATTATTATTATTATTATTATTATTATTATTATTTCTTTAGAGACCCAAGAACTTTTTTTTTCCTTTTGTTATTTTTCCTGAAAGGCAGTCGCGAGCTGTGACAGACATTCATTTCAAAGTTAAAGGTCTGTCTGGGCAAAACAATGTAAGGCGGATATACGTTTAATTAAGTTAACTCATGAAAAAGATGTCACAGCGTGTCGCAACCAGCCTGGCCGCTGCACATAATGTAGGCTAAAGAGCAAACACGGGGCTTTCTTACAGCTGACGTTCTCCGAGGCACTTGTTGTTCGGGGCGGCATGCCACAGCATATCCAGTAAATATCAAAGATGCAGAGTGTCGGATCTTTCCACTCTGCATTTTTACCTGATTTCTTCCAATCCCACCTGCTGTCACGGGTTAAGTTATTTAAATGCAGCTTCTATTAGGAGGCTGCACACGCACGCACGCTCAAAATGCCATTGTCTTTTTTTTTTTTTTTTCGTTTCATCCTCAAATAAGAAATCATTTGCGAGGAAATTATAGGCCTCGTGAGGGCAGGTCTTTGCATACTAATTTTGTTAGACTTACCTCCCGTGGTCAATGTTCGATTTGACCATTAGTGAGAGCGCTAGAATTTAGTTTATTCGATTGAAAAGACGGCGTATGGACTAATGTGGCGGAGGCACCTTATGCCAGCTTTGAGATAAATGGTTGAGAAGTCTCTTTGTCTGTTTCTGAGCTCGGGCCCGCTGCAGATATGTCTCAGAGGTGTTTGAGTGGCGACTTGAAAAGATTTCAAGAGAACACGTGGCCTTTGTGCAGACACAATGACCTCTTTATCAGGTGCTTCTTCATTGTGTGTTTTTATTCTATACAGTATTGTGCATTAATTAACGTTGCGCAACTTTCCTTCGCTGACGTCTACCCGCCCATGTGCTGACCTTCATATCTGCAGCACCGTCCTGTCTACACCCATTTGTGCATGATAGAATTACACAGGCCCATATTTCTTCTCAAATTATGTGGACACACCAGACACGTTTTTTAAAAGGTGAAAGGAAATATTTTTACGGGCTAAAAAGTAAACACTTTCCCAGCTTTGGGCTTTGTAAAAAAGGCTGAAGTGAAGCAGAGGCAGGAGTGATTTTTACTGTTGGCTACTTTGGGGGGTTGGTGACTTTGAATGGCAGAAAAGGGGAGGGGGAAAAGGCTTCAAAAGCAGCTTACCAGCAGGTGGCGGCAGCATAACGTTTGAGCAGCCCCACCCCTTCAGCTCCCGGGTTGTGGACTTTCTGGTAATATTGACAGGTGTTTTATCCTCCAGCTCAGGAGAAATTAAAACTGTCAACATGTCAGCAAATATGATATTATTGATCACCGATGAGTGAAATTCAAAGCTGTTCCTGCATGTTGTCTTGAAGGTTTGAGCTGATTATTAAATCTACACTGTCTTTGGTCAGTAATAATCATATCTCGTTTGCAAACCTTTCGCACTCACGTCTAGTTTGACAATAAAACACTTTTTACTTGTAGAACAAATCAAATCATCCCTGTCTGACACCTGGACACTATAGCCATCAAGGTCCTTTGTGATGACTTATCCTCAGCGGTCAGGTCTCCTGTGTGCTGGGAGTCATTCAGAAGATAAATCACACAATGCATTTTAATTTCCCTGCCATGGCTCCAGTCCAGGATGCGGTGGGTCACATGGAAATGAGCGCTGGACAGGCCAGTGACATCAGCTGACGAGGACCGCAGCACTTAAGACATGATGTACGACAGTCATTACCAGAGGCAGGTCAGGAGGGAGTCCGGGTCATTCTTGCAACCAAAGAGAAACAGCAGAGGAGGCAGAAAGTGTCTGGACAGTTGAGAAAATCCACATCTCCTCATACCTACTTCAAGAACGCATGCAGGGCCCCTGATGGGTGAATGGTCCCTCAAGACAGCAAGAGATTATTACACATCCTCACCTCTGCTCTTTGTTCTTGTACAGTATACGGCTGCAACACTTGGCATGCTCTTTCTCTCCAAGCTGCATCACAAATAATGGTTTGACATATGTGCCACTTATCAACACGTCTGCAGACAAGTTGGCAAGTCACACATCTATTTTAGTTTGAGGTCGGCTGATTAGTGGTGCAGATACGGGATTGAGCATATGTGTCGCTTGCACTCTTTGTGTTGGCATGGTGTAACTCCAGCACAGTAGAAGCTCCGACTAATTACCAAATGTCTGACGGCCTTTTCTTTCACTACCTTTGATTGAAGGCTTGACTTCTGCCTCCTGAGCTGTGTTGTGAAATGGCTCTTCTTTGTGAACACACGCTTCTGGGTGGTGCTCAGAGCAACGGGCCACAATATGGGGGCCTTGGTGTCACAATATTTGGGGTCTGAGAAAAAGCAAATAGATTAGAGCAAAGCAAGGTGTGAATGTCAGTGAATATCACCACATGTATCTCTGCTATGATTTATAGCTTCCTTATTGCGAGAAAAGGGTTATTCAGAGTTAAACAAAAGTGCCTGACAAGTGGAAAGTTAATTGCATTCAAGGCCAGTTCAGACCTCGCATCCCTAACGCAAAGAGAGGACAGCATGCCAAGGAGATTAAGAAGTGAATCAACCAAGGAGAGAAAAAGGGGTGGAAAAAATGAAAGGAAATAACCAAAACGAAATAATGTGCTGGACCACCTCTGGAGCGAGTACAAGCGTGGCATCTGTGTCAGATGTTGTTAATTAACGTCAGTATGTTTCTCGCTGGCACTTGGCTTCCTGTCCTTCGTGCAGGACACAGCAGAAGAGCTTATGGAGAACAAGTGTGTGTGCATGTGTGTTAAGGGGTGGGTAGGGGGTCTGAAGGGTTAGAAACAGCAGTAGTAGGGGGTGTTAATCCCACTCATTATAATTTCAGTCTGTGGCCTGTCTTGGGAAGGGACTACAGGGGCCTACTACCGCATCTTATCAATATGTATTTCCCCTTTTTCACCTTCCAAGTGGCCCCTGAGTGCACCAGCTAACTAGCCCCTCTTACTGTTTCCCTCTGTCTCTTTCTGTATTGTCAGTATGTTATAGAATTCATAATCTGGATGAAATCAAAAACGTTCGATAGTCCGTGTATTTTGTGATTATTTTGTTTATTTCAAATATAAAAATAACAATATGTGTAGATATTGGAGGGATAGGCCTTAAAGTCATTTTTCTGAGAAACACAATATTATATAATGTAGGAACTGGCTCTGTATGGTAAATAGTATCATATAGACATGCTTTGAATTTATTGTTGATGGCTCTTTCTCCTCGACTTAGACTTTTGCTTGCCTTGTACCTCACTTGTAAGTTGCTCTGGATAAAAGCGTCTGCCAAATGACTAAATGTAAATGGAAAATGTAGATGATGGAAAATGTGTAATGTAGCCAACAAAAGGAGCAACCATTACTACATCAAACTAAAATAAAAAACAACAATATTTGATTGCATATTACCTAAATACAAGTGTATTCAATGTTTTGACTCTTTATGGGCTACATATACTGATCAATACTGCCTAAAACCACATGCTCTATTAATTCATATCCCATATATTTACACAACTATAAGTTTCCAATCCAGTGTTTGGCTTTTGCAACACAACAAACGCTATGTCAAGTTCTTGTACATTTTGTCATGTCTTTAGGGAATTCAAAGAGTTTAAAGACAGTAAATTATTTTTAATGCTCGCACAAAAATAATAGGCCATTTTCTAAATGATGTGCCACGCTGGTACTTGGGATCATCAGGATGCCAGTTCTGCCTCCCTGTTGATCAGCTAATTTGCGACTGAACGCACCTGGTGTGTCTTATTGCGTGCACAAGTGCCGAGAAATGGCACTCTATCTACTGGGTTTGGTTATTTCCATGCAGAGCGGAGATACTGACAATGTTAGCATTAACGGGCCATTAAAATGAAGAAGGATGAAGTCATCACCACGAAAAGTTGCTGTGCCTTGCTAAATGAAAGACCAGAGTGGGACGAGATAAAGAGGAAGTGATGCTTTCAACATGGCCACCATGTCCTGTAATGACCAGCATTGAGCTTTTATAGCTCCACTAGCAGGGCCTCAGATTAACGTAGACAGGAGCGTGACAGCAGTGGTCTGAATGGACTGCTGTAGGGACCCCATTGGGGCTTGTTCCATACAGCCTGTGCCTGATGGTAAAAGTGAAATGGCTGTGACATGCAGATGTTAGAAGCATCTAGAACTGCCCCATATCCAAGAAAAGCTCTAAAACCTTTAAAAGGACTATAGTGGGTTATGGTTATGGTTCTGACTAGTATATCTGCTGTTTATCACTTTCACCTGCCTTGCTTGGAGTGTGGGGGTGTCTAGCTGGCAACTGCTTCCAGCGGAGCGTCAGGAGCTTATCTTTTCAACAGGGTTTGGACAGCAAATCAGGGCAGGCTCAGGAAAGGGGTAGAGCTCAGTTTGGGGTGGCGCCACACCTCGGCACTAATTTCAGGGTTAGCAGAACGCCCAACAGGAGAATGGCATTGCCATGGCAACAGTGAACAGCTAAAAGCACCGTCTACAATCTGATAGGACCCCCAAATAATCAGTCATCAGGACACACAGCCAACTATAAGTATTTTTTTGACATGAAAAATTTAGGAAACTGATAAATCTATGTTTTTGGCCTATTAAAGATTTCAGTTTATTTGTACAACACTATTAATGCAGTGACATCTGTTTTACATATAATGCCCCACAAGTACAACATTTACCACATTTTCAATGCCTTTTTTGTTCAGGCTCAGCCTTGTCTTCATCTTCAGATCTTGTACAAAAGCTCCTATTATTTAGCATTCACATACTATCACAGAGTAATAACACAAGGACAATAGCTTTATCCATTTGTCTTTTCTCATTTATTTTTAGCAGATGCACTCTGTAATAAAAACACCATTACATTTGCTTTCCAAACCAACCAAGCAAAATTACTCTCTCCACGTCTGTACTTGATGTTGAAATGATTTTTTTTTCCCCAAGCGTACAAGTGATATAAAAAGCGAATGAAGAACGTGAGAGAAGATGGCAAATCAGAGAGAGGGAGTGAGGGGCAACCAGAATATACTTTCCATCAGGATCTAGTCAATTTATCAGCAGAGAGATGTTATTAGCTTCCAGATAGCTGCAGAAAAAGCATGTAGGTATTTTCCTCCCCATCAGTCTCCTTTATATTTTTAGATGTTCTTTATGTGAGTACAATGGCCTCAATATCAAACATTTTAAATGATGCTTGAAATACCAGTCCCTTGACTTTGATGTCACAGGCAATTAAATCCAACCTTACCCCTTTCCACCGTTAATAACAGCAATCTCGCCCAGCCTAGTGCCTAATTAATATGTGCTATTTGTCACATTGCCTTGACACATGTATATCAAAGTGGGGGTGGGAACAGTGGCTGGAGGGGTGAGGAGGTGGCTTTGGAGGGGGGAGTGGGAGGTGGAAGAGTGGTATGAGCTTTCATTAGGTGGCATCTCCATGCTGCTATGTGAATGGCAGGTAGTGTCATCTGATTGCATAAGGGGGCATAAAGTAAGATATTTATCCTGAGGTAAGGTGCTACACACTATTCAGAGATTTAAAAGCATTGATGTAAATGTCGAACTGAATGTCAGTCATAATATCAGAATCCTATAGAGGTGAAGGAAAATGTCTGGCTATGTTGGGAGGTAGAACACAGTAAAATGAAAATAAGTAACTGCCTGAGCCTGGTTTTGATTTATTCTTATGATTTGAACAATTGCTTCTGATGGTGATTATTTAGCATGTGATGACACATTTTCTCACGGTGGATGCTTAATTTAGAGATGAAAATATTCATATTGTCTGTAATTTTGTGCCTTTTAGGAAATCATCATCCTTCACTGGCGTTTGACTGTGGCAAAGCGGTGCTTATAATTAGGCATTTGTTTGTTTATGTGTGTGCATGCATGTGTATTGTGCATTTGAGCACATGCCTTGTCATTGCCAATTTTCACTATGGCTCGACGGGTGGGAGGGCAGTGCTGCAACACTGCAATGAAATCAATGATCCATGGTTCCTTAGATGTGACCAAGAAACTAAGTTGTCATCTCATTCTGAAACAAAAGAGGTGACGGGGGGAAAGTGAAAGCACAGTGCACTGAAGCTACTGAGATTACATTGCAAACGTGCAGGGTTTCATGCCAGTGCAGTTCTCAGTGGGGTCAGCAGACAAACACCAACTATTCATACATATGTACTGTACATCTGAATTGTACATGTCTCTGTTAGTCCCCCCTCCTCTTCCTCCACCCTTCTCACTTTCAGCCTGAATCCTTCTGCCAAATGCTGCCAGGCTCTCACATCTGTGCCGAAAATGAATTGTATCCCAGAGCCCTCTGAATCAAGGATTCACTTGTAAAGAATGCAGTTTTATTGGATGAACAGACTAATGTACCATGCAATGTAGTTGCACTAGCATTTTATGCCACATTGAAAGAGTCAATTAATTTGCATAATTCAAACGAGCATGTACTGCCACTTTGAAGGCATGGCTAGGCATCCTGGCTAGTCATGTCAGCTCCTCCATTTCTGATAAATTAATCATTCTTGCCATACAATTAATTACTTTTATGACAATTTGAACCTTAGTCCCACCCACCGGCCCAGCAATTTTACAGCCTGGCTGCAATATCAGAGCATCCTGATGAAACCCTGGTGATTTAGAGAACACCTTAACAGAAAGCCCATGCCTAGGGCTGAATAAAATTAATATTTTGTTTCCCATCTGGTGGAATCAGCAGAATTAATGAGGGAAGGAGGCCCGTAGCTACGCAGAATCCAGGGATCAATCTGCCTCTCTCCGCTGGTTGCTACTCTTTGCTGGAGGTGTGTGTGAGAAGTCGAGGGTTGGGGGGTGTGGGGCGGTGGGTAAGATGAGGATGATAGTGGCTTCTACGCTTGCCCACACTGTAGAAGTGTGGGCAAGCGTAGACCATCACCCACAATGCACTATGGTGATCACTACTGTAAATGAGTGATTACAGCAGTGCCAGTCACTCCTTGCAGCCCTGACAGACAGCACTGTTCCTTACCCACCACCACCCTACTGATTAATTTTCAGTCGTGGCTGCCCATCTGTCTGTCTTTGCCTTTGTCACTTGTTTACAGCCTCTAATTGAATTGCGGTGGGGCAAATGTCTTTGAGCTTGCTGGCGTGGAGTGCTGGCAGTTAAGTGACGGTGTGCTGTAGCAGAGCAAGGCTAGTTTAGTGGAAATAGCTCAGCATCGGGGATGCATGTGGCTCCTGTCGCCATGGGGATGGCTGGAGGTCAGAGGGGTTTTTGGTGCTTTCAAAACAGAAAAAGGGGAATTAGCAAACTCCCTCATTGTTCAGGATGTTTTACATTACACATTCTTTAGAAGTTTTCTGTGTCCCTGTGTTTTTCCTGGATGAGAGGGGCTTTACATCAAATTTTTAAATTTTTTCAAGATGTTTTACATTGCAGTTTTCTGTGTTCTTCTATTTATTTATTTTACTTTTCGATGTTTGTTTGTTTTTTTAAAAATATAGCTTCTTTCTGGATTAGAAAGGTTTGATTCTGGAAGAAAGATGAAATTTTAAGAACAGGCTTATTGCTCATGGTTTGATTCACATTTCCTGGGCTGCTTTTTTTTATCATTGGTGTTTGAGCATGGTTTGAAGTGAGGGAAAATCTTGGATTCATACACTAACTCAGTGTTTGGGATTTATTTAGATTTAATTTTCTGTGTCAGTGTTTCTAATATTTTTCTGGATCTGGTGGGTTGGGTTTTCACATTCTGTGGGGTCTTTACCATTGTTGAAGTAGGAACAAAGATTTTGAAATGCAGAGTATTTTTGTGTTTTCATAGATAATTTGACTCACGCCATGAATGATATGCTATTCATAGCAAAAATGATTAATAGATGCACCATAATGACCTACGTGACCCCATTTGTCAGTGGAAGATAGTCATGAATAATAATATATAATAAATGGCAGTGTGAATACTGTAAAATAGTACATTTGTAGTTTTTGAGGCTATTAGCACCTTTATCACACTCACATGCGCATGACAGAATAGAATATTATAAAAAATGTTAGTTGAGGCATTTTGACCGAACTGCTCCTTTAAAACTTTTCCCTATTTCAAGTTCTTTCAATTCATTGCATGACTTTGGCTGCACACGTTCAACATTACAGATGCTGGTGACAAGAAATAGCAAAGGTATCACAATGTTCATTTCACTTACTCATATGTGGCTGGAATGCAATTTGGAATTTTAGTCATCCATTTACCAGAGAGAGGAGAGAGAGAGAGACAGAGAAAGCACTTGTATGGCAGAATAGGCACTCCCATAGTGTCATCCAATCTGGGCACCCCATTACCTCCTTCTCCTGCCCCATGTGTGGGTGAGTGTCTGTGTGAGTGTCTGTCTGTGTCTATGCATGTGTGGACCGGCCCCCCTCGTCTGCCTTGCTTGCTCCATGCAGTGTTTTGCTGCCTAGAGAAGGTGGTAGTCATCTCTTTGAAGTATCACTTCAATTACGGGGTTTAACCCCACAGGTCAGCCCTTGATTATTTACACAAAGCTGGTGTAATTCTGCTGGAAAGCCTCGCCTTTGCCATGAATACAAAGCCAGGCATCATACTAATGGAGTGAATTTCACATCAACACTCGTCCTGGTTTGTTACACCATGTTTAGAAAATTGCACCTGACTGACATTTGACAACTGAAAAAATATAAACACATACAACATAAAGATAAGCGTGAGAGGATGAGGTATGATTAACACTGTGATGTTTCAAACCATGTGTGCACAAAAAGTAAATGCTACTATTATCTGCTTTTAGCTATATTGGAAACAGTTAAAAAACTGTTGAAGGGCATTAAGTAGATCTATTTGAGGATTTCTGATGATGGTTACAAGTGACGTGACACCGTCAAAGATGTCTCAATGATTTTTTTTTTTTACCACATTAAAAGCTTGTTTATGTGCCTTGTCTGCTTGGCTTGACTGATAAATTGGGGCCATGTAAAACTGATCTTGCCAAAAATGGCATTGAATAATAGATTGTTTTGTTGATCAGGTTGCTGTTTACTTACCCTTTTAAATCCCTTTTCTGTCTCCTCTCAGCTGGTGGCCTTCTATTGACTTGTTATTTTTTCATGAAGAGAAGTGGGGGCGATACCAAGTGCTGCTATCACTCCCTCTTAAATAATATAAACAAAAGAACAACAAAAGGTAAAGTCTAAGTCATCTTCCCTGTTTGTTCATTTTAGCCTAGATGGCCCTCGTTCGCTGGAGCATGATGTGTGCAACGAGAATACGAGAGGTCTTCTTCTCTCCACAGCCCTGTGTGCACAACCCCCATAAAAGTTGCAACTGCCAGCTCAGGTGGAAAAATGTTGCAGAGTAAAAGATGTATTCAATAAATAGAGAAGGACAGCATGGGGCCTGGGAAAAGCATGAGACGGAGGTTTGGAGAGTGGAATAATGGAAGAGAAGGTAGATGGGGCATGAGTGTACATTAAACAGCGGTGCTTGACGCCTGTGAGAGGAAGCATACCGCTGGGAATATAACTCTTAACTAGCATTGTCTCCTTTCAATTTAAGGAAACAACCAGGGCTGTCATCTATATAATTCTTTATTTTTAAAGGGATATCACTGAACTTCAGCATTCAAATTTATTTTTCGCACACCAGGAATTTTCAGCTGGCACCATGTGAGCATGTCTTACTGTCCCTTACAGCTACAAAGCCACATACATTTTTCACCTTGAAATTAATATATTGGTATAAGATGTACATCATCAGAGATTATATACTATTTTTGTTTATGGACAATGTACATTTGCAGTCAATGCATGTTGTGATTGAGATTAATCTAAAAGTTATGGGACAGTGGTAAAAAAAGATGTAAGTAATGAAAATGCTGAAATGCAAAGTAAAGCTAGTAGATATATGATTAAAATTGTTTGATAAAAATTGAGTAATTAAATCTCAAGTTTTTGCCACTGAGTGGTGGGAATAGGTGCGTTTACATCAACCAGTTAATGTGTATTTTCAATTTGTGCATAAACGTAGAGTAGAAATGCTAGAAATTCAACAAACAAACAAAAAACTTGAATTATTGCAAAATATGTTTACGACTGGCTGAGGTTAAAATAAAGTGACAAACTGTGAGTAGTACTATGGAAATAGACTTGGTGATAATAAAGATGCATATAAAACATGCAACTTAAAAGACTAATACTTAAGATTACATGTTCTTTGTATTGATATATGCAACATAAATACCTTTTCACCACTTGAGGACTGATTGGACTTTCAAGGCTTTCCTCTGCAATGATTTAATGTCACCTGACTGGAAAATTTGTCCCACCATCTTGACACTTTTAGCATTATGGTTAGTTCTCTTCAAATTGTAATAATTGCATTACACTGGAATGGGAATAATTAGTCAAAAATAGGCTATTATGGCTTAAGTTTGAGCTACATGTTTTATGATATGCGCTTTTAGCCAATAGTTTTCACATCAAATTTAAAATAAATAGAAAGAGGCATGCTTGGATAGTGTGTGGTGCCAAAGAAAGGGCACATGAGCTCATCTGACTAGGCTGTGAAACATGAAACACTGATATTCATACACATAAAGTAAATACTTATGTGACTTTCTGAAGCGAGTAGTTTTCATGGTTGCACTCCTACCCATATTAAAATGGGTGCATGCCTTCCCGTATCACAATGAGAATGGCTACAGAGAATATCTGGGCCTTGATCAAAGATTTTCTGTGATGCCAGCCCATCAAGCTGATACATACCTGTCAAAATGTGCCATGGCAGTCATGTGGTCGTCACAGGATTCAACGCCGCGCGGCTGGTGATGGGACTGTGACTGACAGCTAGTTCCTTGATTGTCAGCTCGGCACTCCCATGACCTACCATGAGTCAGTCTGTAAACCACACATACAGTACTATGGTCTCCTAGCAGCGAAAGATTTCACACAAAGAACAAATGATTCAGTTGATATGTGGCGATGACAATGTGAATACCGAAGAAAATGACAATCATTTTAAATCTTTTGTCCAATTTTTAGGCGTATATAAAGACACATTCAAGCAGTGTCATGAAAAATAATTGACTAAAATAGCATAAAGAGTGGTTTTAGGAATGAATGTGTTTGTCCAAACTATCCCCTGCTACTGTAATTGGGAGAACATTTTCCCCAATTCCTCAAAATTTGAATATATAAACAGCCAGCCCTCTGTGCTTTAAAAAGCAAACCAGTCAGAATGCATAAGAGCTGAGATCCCAAAATGTCCTGGTGGCACGTCTTTGTGTCACCAAAGCACATTCATTAAACCTCCTTCTGTCTATTTCAGACAAGGCATCAATTTGAAGATGTGAGGTATCACAGCGCAGAAAATGTCACATTTTCACTGTCAGCGGTGCCAATGTTTCTCTTTCCATGGCCTGGATAAAAGGAGTGGCCTCTGCATGCATCTCTGCCATTTTTTCATTCCACAGGAGATATTTGAGTGTGAGATGAGTCTCCCTCCACGCTGTGTACACAGAGAGAAAAGAGAATTGGTGTCAGCACATACATGCTTAGTAAAAATAGCAAATTTTTTCTCAACAATTGAAACAGAGCAAAAGTATTCAATTTACAACATCTGCTTCACTTCAATAATTCATTGCATTTGAATGTTTTATAAGTAATCGGTGTAATCTCTTGAAGGAAGTGGTATTGTAGTGGGAGCTGTTGTAACCTGGCTGTATCTTCCATGAACAAAAAGTGGTAGGATGATGTATTTCTCTACACCGTTAACACTTTCTGGCTTGACCTATTGCCCTTGTTATATATATGAAGTGTTATTTTTAGCTTGTTAGCACTGGATGATTTAGCTTTGGACGCTAAGAATTGCTCTGTATTGCTTAGAATTGAATGATTTCGGCTTTGATGAAACTGACTTATTATTAAAATTTTTCTATGCATTATAGTTCTTGTCGTTATACCGGAAGACAATAGCCTAATAGGATCAAAAATGAGGCAACAGTGATTTCATCTATGCAGCCCAGCTTTATTAACATCCCTTTATCTCTGATATCATCAAAAGGCTATCATCAACTAAAAGTTAACAGCACAAACCCTGAGCTCCTCTATCTCCTGAATGCGACGCACCATCATTTGCTGTGTTTTTTCTGCCCCCTTGACTGATTATCATTACCTTTTCTTGCAAATACCATGCTCATTACGTTAGTGTACAGCCAAAACATTAGTAGAGGGAGCCTATCTCTCTCCCATGAAGGCAGAAGAGAGGAGAAGAGCTATGGAGGCAGATTTTCCCCTAGCCTCAGCAGCCAGCCCTGGCGCGCTTGGCTATTAACCACAATGAACATGGGCTTTGTTATTAACATCTGTTCATCAGGGATCGGGCCCAGGCCTAATCACCCCTCACACCTTCTGTTTCTGCACAAGAAGAGAGGCAATCAAGGGCATCATTTGGCAGCTGGCTGGAACTACTAATGCTTTTCTCCTGCTCTACTATGCCCCCCCCTCCCTTCATCGCCTTTTCTCTTTTCACTGCCATCATTTTTTTCCTCTCTTTTCTCCCTTCATCCTCAGAAAAATGTCTCTCCCACCCTCTTATGGGATTATGTTATTTGAGAACAAAACACACACAGACAGACAGACGAGGACATGCACAGACAAACATGGACTCATGCACACACACACACACACACACACAAATGTACTCTGAAGCAGAGAGTGAACCTTTGATAGCAGTGAGATGGTAGATTTACTGATGGCTGTAACAGTCCGGCACCATGGGTGGTTCACATGAACTCAACCTCATCTCAGTCTCTCGTCTGTTCCTCCCGCTGTATCGCAGGCAGATGTTCACAGGTTCATATCAACCCCCAAAACAACATTCAGACAGGGTGTGAGAGAAAAAGCCAAGTAGAGATAGAGAGAAAAATGTGAGAACCAACAATGGAAGCAAGAGATAATAGTGAGATTGACAGATTATCAGTGTGAATGTCAATAAAAAAATTGCTGCTACAGATTCATTCCCAGAGCTAAAGCTATAGGTTTATAGTGTCACTAAAATATGTGACGCTCATATTCCGAGGGTTAGATTCACCTAAGTTCTTTCTTTTTCTAAATTTCGAATGATTTGTTTTTGACATTTCTGGCTCCTTGTGCATGTTTGTCTGTGTCAGTGCTGTTGTGACCATATGATATGTATTTTTCTGCTACATCGTATGCCAGAGATTGCAGCATTTGTTGTCGTCGGATTAATCCCTTTGTCAGCTCCAGCTTCTTGAGCACATTGTGTCTCCTTCTGTTACCCACAGGAAGGAAGGACTGGGGCATCTGTGTTTGGGTTGGCTATGTCTAAATCAGCACTCCTTGTCCTAGGATAGACATACACACACACACACACACACACACACACACACACACTCTCTCTCTCTCTCTCTCTCTCGCTCTTTC
>OMLM01003252.1:6601-33270 GCA_900302695.1 Helostoma temminkii | reverse complement strand
CTTTCCCAGTCCCTCTCAATGTCTGTTTCTAAATGAGAACAACATGTCCTCTTCTGTCTCAGTAGAGGGGCTTCTCAACACAAACCCTTTTCATGTGTGGATGCGGGTTTGTGATAGCTGTCACATTCTGGCTAAGTTCTCTGGGGCTGTCAGCTTGAGATGATGTTTACCAGGATACTGCTGTCAATCAGAACAAAAGCTATTATTGATATTAGTTTGCAACACAAAATTGAGAGGGGTCTTAAAACCTGGTCACATATAACCAAAGCTCATAAATGTATCTTTTGTTATTATTACATTATTATTAAATTGATGGTCTAATGGTTTTAACACTCTTGAATTTAGAACTTATAATGATGAGTTAAAGTTTTGCAACATCAAAATGAACTGCTTGTACTTATATGTACAGATGGATTATTTTTAGGTTAACCTTGTCCAGAGAGTTTTCTTTATCTGATTTGAAGTTAGATAATGAAGGCTTATGTTTTTGATGTATAGTCTTTATGGTCAATTTATATTGAAGATACAGAAACATATTGTTTCCCTCACTTTCTTGTCTTCTTAGGGTACAAGCAGACTCAAAACTCAGTGTAATGATTAGTAAGATATTTTACTGATCTTCCCCAAAAAGAAGATTTTTTGCTTTTTTAGTAAAGTGTTGTATACCACGGCTGAGTGAGATATTTTAAATCAATCAAAATTTGACTCGATTTGTTTATTCAGCTTAGTTTAAGTGAGATTTTCACGCATCTACAACACATCATCTTCTTGCTGCTGAGCTGAAAGTTAAAAAGTTAAAACAATCCACTCCATTGCTCCTCATTTGTCTTGCATTGCACATTTACTATTGTGCCTCCACAACACACTGGTACTGACAGGCTCAACATTAGCTAATAGCTTACATAATAACAATTGTTCACTGTAAAGCCTCTTTACTCCAGCATCATCTATAAATGACTTGTTTTTAGAATCCTGTTAACTTTGGAAAAAAATCACAAGAGCAGACTTATATATAGTGGTTTATATCTTATCATATAACATTAAAAATGTTGGGTTTATTCCTCATTTGTCTACAGCATCTTGAAGATGTAAAAATGTAGAAATGAGATGTTTCATGATCTTAAATTCTAAAAATCAAATTTAGACTTTATAAGGATTCGCAGATACCCTTCTTCTACATGTGTAACTATAATGACACTTTCTTCATCTTCTCATGACAACATACCAGCAAGTGCATGTTTGCTTCCTGTTAACATGCTTACAAGATAATCAATGCGAGCCAGTAGAGAAAGACCATTTTCACCTACTGTATAAACCTAGCTAGCAACAGCTAGAAGAGTGTTAAAGGCTCAAATGAATGTAACTTCTAGCTGCTAGTCACAGGTGAAGCTTCACTTCTTAACTTCTTCAGCCCCAGCTGTAACTGACTCTGTGAGCATCACTTAAGGCAATATATTGATTTCATGCTGGTCATGCTGGATTCACAAAAGACCTTATACAACTTTTTTCTAACAAGCAGTAGTATCCCAAGTATTCTGTATAGTAGGATACACAAATTCTGTGGTGAGCATCAGCAGAGTTCCTTTTTAAGATCTGTAAGTCCTATTTATAAGTTAAAAAATTCACTCTAAGATACTTCATCTAAAACTTTTAAACTACGGAAACTTTGTGCATGAAATGACATACAAAAATGCTTAATGTTGATTTCATTTTAATACTCGCCTCATATGGAGCTACAATTGCTGCTATTTCAGTGAGTTAGGAGGTCATCCATCCATATCCAAAACTTAATGCATCCATATGTTGTGTGCATGTGTTAGTGTGTTAAATCAGTGTATCTCTGTATCAGCTTGCCCTCCTGTTTAACAGACCTAATTGGCTTCATCTATTTGCACTGATCTGGCTAAAACAGCCTTTCTTACAACATTTAAGCAACAAACAAACATGATGTTATCTCCTGCACCCCCCACCAAGTGTACTACTGCTAAGTGTGAGTAGGATTTGTCTAATTAGCCTGTTTGCAGGCTTGGAGCATCACTTTTAATGAGGTATCAGGTCCTCAAGGTCATTTCCGTGTTTCCAGCTTGTGTGTACGTGTTTGTGTGCGTGTGTTATCACTTCCCTTCTGTTTGTTTGTTTTTTTTAATTGAAAAATGTTGACTCAGGTTGTCTCCATCTGTTAAATGAGCATGTGAGGGAGCATGACCGCAAATAATTATGACCTTTGCAGTCTGTTTTTGCCCAGAATGCCGTTCCGTCATGGAGAGCAGTGCTCATAAAAAAAACTGTCGTTGCACTTTTCTCTATGAATACCTGAGGATAGCTGGTACTGTGCAATCATTTAGAGAATTGACTCTGAATGTGTAAGGACTTGTTTCTTTTTCTTTCCATTGTCATACCACCATACGTTCGAATGTAATTCATATTTTCTTCCTCTCTAAACTCTTTTTCGATTTCTAGCCGCAGGGGTCAAAGATAATGCACTTGGTTGACGTTACTCAACAATAGCTTTTTGGTCATGGTCCACAACGTCCACACTTTGCCTCTACAGACAAGGGTCGTCAATTTTATTGTTTAAAAGTCATTGTGCCTAACCTTTATTGAGTCCATTTTCTTTCATTTCTTGACCTAACTACCCGTTCAGTTCTTGTCATTCTCACTCAATGGCTTTCGTTACATATGTATTCACCACGCAAGACCTCTCACATTTCCAGTGTTCTCTTCATTGTCGCCTCATTCTTCAGTTCTATTTCTGTAATGGTGCATGGTCAACCATTATCTCGCTCCTACATATTTTGTCTGTCTAAGGTATTTGCCCATAGACATCCATCCATTATACTAACAACTTTTCTTCACAAGGGTCACGGGAATGCTGTAGCCTATCCTGGATGTCATTGAGCAAGAGGCAGGGTAGACCCTGGACAGGTCACCAGTCTATCACAGGAATGTCATATAGAAACAGACAACCACTCACATTCACATTCTCACCTATGGCCAATTTAGAATCACCAGTTAACCAAACTGCATGTCTTTGGACTGTGGGAGGGAGCTGGAGTACACAGAGAAAAGTCACACAGACATGGAGAGAACATGCAAATACCATACAGATTGAAACACAGGTCCTTCTAGCTCTTAGGCGATGCCACTGTGCCAACTTGCCCCATAAACAGATTGAGCTTTTCACCTTGGTGTCGCCTAGATTTATCTTGTCCAGAGCGTTTATATCCGTCTGAAACTTCAAAACCGGCCCGGGACTTGCATAGCCAACACAGCTAACCAAGACAAACTGCCACCCACATAAATACCAGTGATTCTATGGGAGGAAGCACGCTCACAGTAGAAATGATAACAGTGGAACTGGTTTAGGTCTACATAGCCAGGGGAGTTCTACTGTCCCTCTTCTGTCAAAGTAAAAACAGTGAGGTGCTAAACACCTTCCATCCCAGCAGTGGCAGGGGGCTCACAATGCCATTAGAAAAAGTGTGGAGAAACACTTGGCGAGTCAATTCCTCAGGCTGGTTATACTGCAAGTGTCCAAGGATGCTATCCTCATGCCAGAAGGACAGAGAGACAGGGCGGGGTGCCCTGGGAATTATATATGGATGGTCAAGGAGAGATAGAGGAATAGGGGGCACAGGTGGAAAGATGTAAAAGATGTATTGTGCTGTATATGTGTTCAGACCACGGCATTGCTATTAACTACTTATTATCATGTGTAGTGTAGTGAGAAGCTCACTAACATGGACAGGGGACACTAGAATAGGACACTAATAACTGTGCATGCACTTAGGCTGTTACAGTCACACAAACACAGTTGCATATGATGGCAAAGAAAAGTAGACTGGGCCTTGATGGGTTAAATGGCCTTGTCCCCCCGTGTGGCGGGGGAATGTGCTCCTGTGCTGTGAGCGATCGCTTCCTCTCTCTGGGGCTCCAGCATGAGGCCAGACTGGTGGCTGTTAGCTGGAGATGGATGACTTCTCATCTTGCCTCTTCCGACAAGTAGAGAACACAGGCAGAAAACAACACAGAAAACCTGAACATGCAGTAAGGAGTAGCATTTATACAAACAGTCGACTGTGCACCGTGCTGCATTATTTTTGTGAATGTAATATATAATCCAAAAATACAAACAAGTCACATGCATGAATCAGTGTCAAGACGTAGGTATTGTATTCATAGTACAACAAATATACACCTCTTCTGATGTGTCATATTAAAACAGGGTGATAAAATCAAGGCATATTTAATTTCATACTGTGATACTGATATATAAATATCTTAGTGGGAAACTACATAGATATTGTATACTATGCTATATATATATTTGGGCTAAAGCAATGAACCAAATACCTGCATCAAGAGTACAGTACTTGAGTGTATGAATGGTAAAATGCTGCAAATAGTCCTGTACATTGATTTGCAGCATTTCCAGAAATGGCCACATACACTTCATTGAGTGTCACTGTGAAGATAGGCTGTTGTAGCAGTTGTGAAGTTAGCATCATACAGGTTATCTCAACAAATAGCCAATGGAATCTTTTTAATTATTGCATCAAATAACCTGTGTGACAAATAAACGTTTATGATACATTTTTTCAGCAAGAAATTTTCACAAACATCACTGTTCTGATTTTTGTAGCTATAAACCACCCAAAGTGAAATACTATTTAGGTTACAAAACAAACTAATGACTTAACTTCAACACTGCAAAGCTTCCAATTTCTTATTTGATGAGTAGGAGACAATGAGTTAAAATAGTAAAATAATAATACTAATAGTACAAGCATGAAAGTAGAAATATAACGAGGCCCAGCATGGTTACATTTAATATTTTCTAACTCTGTATTTCCTTTGAGCTTCTTGTTAGCAACTGCCTTTTTTAAGACATGTAAAAGCTTGCTGTAAAACCTAATTATCACATAGACTCATGGTATATAATAGTCATATCTTCCAGTGCTTTCTGCTGATTGCTTAGTACCTCAATGGCTAATTGTAAAGATGACAAACATGGTCTCAAACATCCAAGATGTATTCATTTTGAAACCAAAAAAGCTTGTCAAGAATTTTGTGTGACTACCAAGGTATTGCACTTCATCTTCACTCTACATGGTCCAAACATGGAAGTCACCCTCAAAGCGTACAAAGAGTGGACTGATCCTGCAGTGTTGACTTTAACATTATGTCCCACCTCCCCTCCACAGTGTTCAGAGAGGCCTGAACAATGTAGCTAAAGTGAAGTTCTCTCAGCAGGTGGAGGTTCAAATGGGCCCAGACCAGAGGCACCTCGGGAGGGATCGGATGGCTGCCGCCTTTCGGCCTGGCCAAACTTTGACCTGCACTAAAAAACAGGCCTGTTCCAGACCATTGCTGCTCTCCCCTGCTAAAACAACACTAGGGAAAGTGTGCGTCAATATAGCTATGGGTTTGGATGTAAATGGTGTGTGTGTGTGTGTCTATGAGTGATGAAAGAAGGGCATGTAAAGGTACGTATGCACCTGAAAAAATTGGGTAAACACACAAATGAATGCCCATAGGTTTCCTTCTTTGAACTTGTGACGTATTAGCTGAATGTGTCAGTGCACAAACAGATGACCCATGTGTGTGAAACATTCTTCATGTGAAGTCAAATGTGTTAGTATTCGTATGAGACTACATAAAAGAGTGAAGTTTAAGCTGCTTCTTATCAGATATGAAGCAGTTTATTGTAATAGTTTATAATGTAAATGTACATTAAATGCATTAGCTGCTATTGCTATAACTTGCTATAACTGATATCAGTTATAGTAGTATAATAGTTTTGTCTGATATCCTATTTTAAAAAGGTTAAAGTTTTAACCAAAGCTACCTAATGTAAACTTTATTTTTATGATTACTGGTAGGTTTACCATATGTAAGGTAACTTCATAACTTCATAGGTCAGACATGCGATAGGGCTGGGGCTACTGAACATCTTAACGGCTGTTGATGGCCACCAGCTGCTAGGACCCGCCCTTTGGTTGGTGACTGATGGGCCAAACTTGACCCTCTCTCTGAGCAGCAAGGGGTATGGGGCCGGGGGTATTGAAAACATCCTCACGGAGTGATGGCTGTTTCAGGGGATGGAGACACGGGAAACATGGCCTGCCAGCCACAAACACTCTGTGGTTTCAAAAAGAACCAGCAGTGGCATGCCAGACATGTCACCCATGTGCCAGACCGACTTCGCAGGCCAAGCTGAGCCAGCAGGACATCACTGGTCACTTCACTTCACAAAGCAGAGAAACACTATGTTTATAAAAAAGTAGTGGCAAGGTGAGGTTTTTTAAAAAAATCTGAATTTAAGACTTTTATTGCTGATAGTACGTATGTACCTCTTGGATTTTGTCCAAGCTTCAGCAAGACATCTGCTCTGTTGACAGAATATCATACTGTAGCTTAGTTAATGACAAAAAGATGGAGAAAACAGGCATACTGCACATCAATGTGCATGGACAGAAGAATGGAAAGATTATTACCACATCTTGGCTATATGAAAGAACATTTCAATGAACATTGTTGTTGGTGAAGATTATGAATAAATATTTTTTTAGTTTGACAACCCTATCAAAGCAGATTGTTGGCTTTGGCTGGACACTCTTTATTAAATCAATATTAAGCAATATTTTGCATTCATATGTACATAAAAATAACAACAATAATAATTGTGTTGTCAACACACTAATTCCTAGTGATTAGCCAGCATGAAAAATATTTTGTGATTTTATGAAAATAAATGAAAAAAGAAACAAATAAATTTGTGTATGGATGAAACATGATTTAATGATTTAAGGCATATTTGAAGGAAATTAAGAAATCTAGTGCTGATTACCAGGTTGGAGGTCAAAAAAGTCCCAGTCCTACAGACTCCCTCTTCTAACTCAAGAAGTCACCCTGACTCCTTTCCTCGATTTTCAGGCAATAATAGGTAGCTTGTTCAATAAAATGGTAGCTGTGATTGATGGTGACCTAGCAGGTAAAGTGACACATGAAAGCATAACAGAACTCTGAAGTCACACCACAACATGGAGACATTTCTCTTGCAGCAAAGGCAGATATCACAGCTTAAACTCTTAGTGAACGGAAGAAACTGTATGTAACTTGGGACGGGGTTGAGTGAGCCACATATAATGTTAAGGGGACATCTCCTGATAGTCATGCTTCCAACACGGCTTGAGAAAGTGATGTGCACCCAGGTGGTCAAATGCTCTTTTTGTCTCTCAGCAGACAACCAGTGCTGCTTTTGTTGCTGTTCATCACTTTGAAGCAGGACCCATGGTGGGTGTTTACGGTTTCTTGCTTCCCCTCGGTTCTGCATGCTTCCATGCCCACCTTGCCAAACGAGCCAGAACTTTTGTTGCAGGAGAGAATGTGAAAACTTGTAAACACTAATAATACATAGTGGGAATATATGGTGTGTGAGCAATAAACCATACATCCATTCATGTCAAGCTACATGGAGTACAGACTCCCTCATATGCTATGTGCCCCATATGGACACCCTTTTAATCTATACAAAACTAAAAGAACACATAATTTATTTTATGCCACATTATATGTATACAATAGTGGTCCTATTGGGCACACAGACTGGAACATATTGTTGCCAGTCATTAGGCCCAGATTAATACTTACATAGATATACATAAAACCCAACAGAATGATATTGTTCTGAGCTGGCATCCATAAATTGTGGAGATATAGTGTCGCCAGATAGAAGGCATATGGCCATGGTAGGACACTGCTCCTTGTAATTGAGCAGCAGAGCAAGCAGTCCATAAAGATGCCAAGACATAGTTAAATATTTATGTAGATGAATGGAGTAATAAATAAATGGTTAAATGAATAATGGCTCAACTAACGTGATTGCAATAGATAAGTCATGTTTTATTCAGGACCTCTAACCCGTTTAGAGAGAAAGAAGAGGACGTTATTCTAATGAGTGATTTGTTTAAATTCTCTCCAAGTGAAAGTAAAGAGATGGTATTTTGTCAAAGTGCATTTCAATGGCCAGTTTAATAATCTTATACACTTAATAAAGTCATGCACACACCCTTTTATGCAAGAATATTGCACAAGAATGTTTTTTGTGGCTGAAGGTAATATTCTTTGGCTTAAATCAAATGTCATTTCCAAAGTCACTGCAAAATGGTTATGTTGTAAAATCTGAGTTAATCAGCATAGTGCCTACTTTCATATTCTCTGTATTGGAATATTAGTGTTCCTCTATATAACAAAACCATTTCTTCCCTTTAGAGACAGATGAAAGTCGCCTTGTGCTTTTCTCCTGTGGGGATATTGTGTGTGTCTGGACTCCCCACTGAGCTTGACCAAATTGCTGTTTTGGCATGCCCTCTACAGGCTCAAGCTGGAACTGAGAGCGCACAGCCAAATAGAAAACTGTCCTGTGAGATCATCTTTTCAGAAATGACTATGAAGGGATGTGAAAAGAGGCAGTACTAATTAAGAGAAAAACACCTCATTACTTCAAATTAGCAAACAACATTACTGCTATATAAACTTTTCTTTTTTTTATTCAGTTCAGTCTTTGAGAAGCCTTGAGAGTGGACATGAGGGAAAAGCTGTCAACAGCATTCCCACTGTGACTCCGAATCACATCAGACATGAAGCTGTCCACAGCATGCCATCAGGATTTCACTTTTTGTCTTTCTTTTCTTCTCTGATGAACTATTTAATGATTAACTCTTTTCTTAACAAGAAGACAGTGGAAATCACATGACAAAATGTATATTTGTAAACATTTTGCAATTAATTATTTCTAGTGAATTAGTCAGTGCAATTGCTTCTCATTTTGCTGGTGACCCCCTTGAATCTCCCTGGGGCCCTGATGGTCCTTAGACAATCCCACTTTTTAAGATCCCACTCTCAGAACTCCTTCGCTGTATATAAGAAATGCACATTATTAAGTTATTTGCAAAGAGGCAGACACTCTTTAGGAAAAAATTACACAAAAGAAAGAAAGATGAAGAAAGAGGGAAAACTCAGCATGATTTCATGATTCGTCTGTAGAAACTGCATGATATTTTGGTGGAGCAAATAATTTTCAGAGGGTATTGTTGTTGGTGTTGTGTTTGTGCTTGTTTGCCAGAATGTCCATGAGTGTGGGTTTTTGGCTGAGCGTGTATTTGTCTAGCCTTTGAAGGCGCTGCCTTCCCCTGTGTGTCTTTATTGTGGGGCAGCTGAGGCCCTGCCTGTAGCTCTGTCCAGCACTGAGACTCAGACACCAGCTGCATTCACCGTCACAGACCTCTACCGGCCTTTGATGTTCGCTCTGCTGCCCAGCCCCTGACCACAGAGACGCTGCTTATCCACCAACTATCTTGAGTTAAAAAAAGAAACAACTCACTCCTATTTACATGTTTTTTATTATCTAATGGGAGAGAAGAAGTTGTTTGATATCTGTAGACAAAAAACAAGCTGTTCGGGTCTGAGCACTCTGGGGTGTCTGACTGATTGACTGCATGGGCAAAGTTCCCAGGGTCTGTTTTTGTGTCCAACTGCTTTTCAAACAGCCCCAGGCTTGAGAGAGTTTTGCCTCAGGCACAAAAATGATAAATTAGAATTACATTTTACCAAATCAGAGTGTCTAGGTTTGGACTAGAAAGGTGCAAGAATGAAATGAGATAGCCTTTTATCATGTGGAATCAAAGGACAATGGTGTTCATGTGAATGTATTTGTCCTTTGGAAGAGTAATCATATGAATATGCAAATAAAAGATATGGACTACCCACTGCTGTGTTGGTGCAATTTGATTTGGTTTCCAGTTTACATTTTTACACATGTGTACAATCTAAGACACTGAATTCTTAATCTACTTAATGAATAATACTAATTACGTATATGTAGATTTTCTAAAGTAATATATAGCTTTTCAGCTTATCTTAGAATCAAGCATGAAAGAGTATACATAGCACAAATAGATTCATACAGGAAACAGAAACTCAAAACAGCTTATGGTTTGGCCTACACACTGTTGTCACTGCAGTGCTTTTTGAAATCAAAGCATTCAAACTTGGGCATACGTGCCCCCTCCTTTCTCTCTCTTTCCTGTAGTTAGCTACTTGCAGTATAGATCGTCTGAAGGCAAGACAGCAAGGTGAGTACAGAGCTGTCCAGTTAGTGTGCAGCCTTTGATGAGTGGAGCAGAGGGACTCACATCAAAGATACAACTTCTTAAGTAAAGCGAGAGAAAGCAAGTAAGAGACAGAAGAGGAAAAAGATAAAGCATAATGTCTTGTTTTTATTATACTTTGTCATACCGGAGGTTTTAGACATAAGAAATTCCATCAGAGACTGTGCTGCATCGCAGACAGATGACACAGACATTCATGTAAACCCCTGGATAGCGCCTCGCTTCACGATCGTTGTTAGCCTTAAAGCCCTTGCGCAAGCAACTCACAAATGCCTAATGGTCTTTATCTTAAATATCAGTACTGCAAAGGTTATAGTTAGATAGATATGTCCCTGTGTCCCATTTAGTTGCATAGTAGAGACTTTTGACTGATGTTGCTTTCAAACAGATAGAAGCATATTGATAGAGGAGGCTTAGAGCTAAATAACAAGTAGGTTACTTTCAGGGTAGTCTTAATACAGGTGAAATATCTTTTCTCGTGTAAAGGTTATCTCAATATAACTTCTACATTGTTCTCTAAATTCTCAGCATCCTCCTCTGTTAAACTAATGGAAGACCTTGCCATTTTACAATAGCATGACACAGAGGCAGGACAGAAAACAGAAAAACAGCCTGCTTCGACCATCACCCTCACAAAGAATCTGCTGCCTTTTCCACTCTAACTGCAAGACTGAAGACAGGCTAGGGAGATTGTTTTTTAACAAGTTTTGACTGATGGTTTACTTGAATGAATTAATATCATATTGTCTATCATTGATTTGCTATTAGAGAACTAGTTTAACCTTGATTTATATCAGGAGACCTGGGCCATGAATGGATCATTGACAAGCAACAAGAGCCCTTCTGAACTTGCCCCTAAGGCCCCTTCAGCACCAGATCAATAGCTGACCTCTAGAGCCATTATTTACTGGGAATAGCATTTCACCTTTTTCTGAAAATAATGTACAGTATGTCTCTGAGGGAAATGGGATCTTAACCTTGAACTAATAGGCTTTAACACACATTAAAGATGAATAAGCAGATCATTATCTCGGTCAATCAGGTTATCTGTAAAATGGCTGCTTACTAAACCGTATACTGTAATTGGCACGATCATGGTTTGATTTTTGCACAGGAGGTTTGTTGCATACCATTGCCCAACTCTCTCCCTTGTTTCCTCTTATCCCTCTATTGTCTGCAAGTAAAAGCACAACATCATAGCATACTTGATTAAATAAAAAAGCCCCAGAAAAATGATGCAGAGCAAGCTGTCATGAAACTAATGATTTTTCAGGACCTCTAAAAAGCAATTCAACTGTTTCTATGTATTTATGACAATAAGTAATTATATCGTGGATTTGTACTACCCTACCCTTTGTAATACCCTAGTCTACAAACAACATAAAAATATTTTTTGCATTTTTCCACTACCAGTACATGCAACAGCTCTTATTGTATGCACCTATATGAAATGAACGCTGTCTAGCACAACAGTGGTACTAGAGAAGTGTTGATTAAAATGTTCTTGGAAGATGCAGTTTGAGGTGTTGTTGAATTGTACTGTATTTATACTGCAAGGTGTCAACTTCATTTATTTTTATCAATGAGGGTATGGCTGACAAAACAATGTCAAACAAATAAAACTACTGTTAGGATTAAAATAGAAAAGATGGTGAATTAAATAATGAATTTATAAATGAATTTAAAAATCTATACAGAGTCAGATGTCTATGTTAAAGTTTACATACATGCTTGAGTGTCTAATTTAGTAGTGTTCACTTATAAAAGCTACTGTGGCTCCCCATTAAGGAGGACCTGGGGGGACAGAGTATCTCTCACCAAGTGACCTTTATTATGAACAAAGCCAGTGGGTCACTGGATGTGACACATATGTATTAGACTGATTAGGGCCATGGCCCTGAGTGGGGTCCGCAGGTGTCCAGCAGCGTGACACCAGCATCTCTCTCTGTCCAAATTAAGAGTAAATGACGGAGGCATAAATGTGACCTTTTTAGTAAGAAACGAAAATGACTTTACAAGCTATGAAGTATGAAGAAAGTCAGACTATTAGGGTATTGTGCTGTTTTCTTCTGGACAAAGTTCCTTTTTTAGATTCTTTACAAAGAAAACGTGACAATGTTGCCCAGTAATTTTGAATTGTTAAACTAACCAGTTTAGTCTAAGGCAGCCTTCTAATCTTTCTTTATAGTTTGTTGGCACAAGCGTGCATACAAGTGCATGAATACATGTCTCCATGCAGTGTGTGTCTGTCGGTCAACAGAATCCACTTCGACAGGTGATGTGGGTGAGTAATCCATTAGAAGGATACAGAATCCCTTCCTCAGCAGTGCACAGTTTGAGTGCACTCAGCAAGACCTTGACAGGCCCCAGAGCCAGGGCTTGTCAAGCCAGGACGCAGAGTGATGGAGAGCCCCCACCATGGTGCACTGGACCCTGGCTCTCACCCACGCACTGCCACTGAGGCTGCACACTCAGGGGCCTTCGGTCACTGCAACACAATCCAGATGTACTCTACTGTGTTTATGGATGTGTGCAGGTATGCATGCGCTGTACTTCTCACTAAGGCGATGGGATTGTGCCAACAAAGGGTCAATGTAGATTAAGATATTTCCTGCCAGTCTCCAGTCTGTTTGTCTCAGGGATTTGGGATATTTCCATTATTAAGGGAAAATTCACTCAAATCCCTCAACCTTGTGAGCCAATGACACACAGTACCAGAGGACATCAGGAGACTGAAGAGAAGACAAGCAGCTTCATAAAGAAATGCACTAGCACTGCATCAGATAATGGTACATTGAAAGTTTGCAAACAATGGAAACAAAATTTTAATCTTTCATGTTAAGGTGATGCAAAAATGTGATATTCACAGACATAGACTCAAACAAAGTGTCTGACACACAGACTTGATATTTTTTAATATAGACAGATTCCAGACAGAAAACCAATGCTCCTTCTGCAATGACTATGGTTAAATTATCATTAATTATTAGTCATAGACGGTTGGCACCGCAAGATTTATCTTCATCTGCGTTTTCCTGCCCAGATGCACATACAGTTTTCTGTAAGACTGTCTCTGTAAATTCCGATTCTGTGCGACATACCTTCTAAATGCTCAGTTACATAGAAAATAATTCCAAATTAGCAATAGGACACCACAATGCTGATTTTAATATAAATCAGATCTCACAGGACTTATTAAAGCAAAAAGAAAAGCTCCAACTTCACTAATTGGTGAAATGATTTTTTAAATAAGTGTGTGTAATTCCTTCTCTGCCAATTGCAATGAATAAAGACACTCTGGGTTGTTATGAAAGTGAACCAATAATGTAGAGCACTGCTGTGTCTTTATTGCATATCTGGGGAGCAACTGATTCATAAAAAAACACATTACATTATGGGGTTTGCTTGCCCAGGGGTTGGGGTATATTGAAATTAAAAATATGTCTAACATAAAAGTCTTTTGTAAATATGTTTGTTAATTTATTGAGGCATGCATCCACAATAATGATTCATTAAAGGGTAGAGATGTGAAGTCATTAAGAAGTTATTCTTAGATGCACACACATCACAGCATACAGCAGACTGTGTAACACTCACCTTAAACCTGGAGCATCAAAATATTACAAGTGGAATTAGAATATGTGCTAAATACCAGTGCTAGAAATCCTGTTATAAATGAATATGATAGCAACAGTTACCATCCCTTCTGCGTTATGATGCCTGTAGGTTTTTATGTGTTGTGTGTACACGCTATGACTTTTTGAAAATTATGGTTTTGGCATGTTGGCCATTCCTTACACCTACAAAGGTCAGTTTGAGGGTAAACACTGTTGTAGGGTTAGAATTAGAATCAGGTTAGAGATTAGAAAATACATTATGTCAGTGTGTCCCCACAGCTATAGTAAGGCTGAAATGAAATGTATGCATATATATATCAGTGTGTGTGTGTGTGTGTGTGTCTGTGTGTGTGTGAACCTTACCAGCCTGAAAATCAGTTTGGGCTGTGAAATCCCTGTCAGTGCCCAGGACTTAGGCATTCTGATCCACTTGGGAAAGCTGCTACACTAATAAATGGCAATTACCCGAAACGGTCACATTGTCTCATTGTAAATGTTCTATCCATTTTTCATACTTCTGTGTGCAGCAGGTGTGCTCTCGCCAATGTTTTTCATCCTGAAATCTAAAGCAACCACATCCCATTAGCTGAATAATGTCTTGGGAAAAATCCTGTATGTTGTCAATAGAACATGGCTGCGTAAGGGAGTTTGACTTTGAGAAAGAGTTCAACATTTTGGGAAATGCTTCAGTATACTGAGAAAATCAGTATAGTTTTCATATATTTGCATCCGCTACAGAGGTTGTGTTATCCCAGCTACAGCGACTAGAAGCTAGCTTAGCTTATTACAAGTTGGATGATTTTTTCACTGTAGTTTATGTTGGCTGTGGCTGAATTAGCACAAGTGACTCATATCATGTTTTTTTTTCTTTTTCATATACGATCTCTAACAATGCACCCACTGTGTGTGTATGTCTCACCTCTGTGCACATGCACATTATGCATTACCAGTCAATGTTGTCCAGTAAAAAAAAAAAAAAAAAAAAAGCTGAGGCAAAAATATCTGTCATTGTTTTCAACAAGGAGTTAATGACTATTTCAAGGTCATAAAATGACACCTTGATGAAAAACATCTCTCCCTCTCCAGGTCAATATAAGACAGATTGTTAAGAAATAATGAATTCTTAGTGATGTATTCATATGTAAAACTGGGATATAACAGAAAAAGTATAATGTCATTATTTAAAACAACTAAACAATTACATAAATGCTTTCGTATTCTTTTCCTTGTTTTATTTTGTAATGACATTTAACTTAAACACTGTACACTGTGCAGCTTAGGCTGCAATATTTCATCTATTCAGTTAAGTTAATAATGGAGAAATACATAAATTGAGTTGAACAGGCTGAAACATAAATTAACAAGTATTTTTAGGCTAAAGCAAAGATTTCATGCGTGTCTTTTATGTTTTTGCAGGGATATAATTAAACTTTTTTTTTAGCAATTATACAGTAGAAGAACAGGTGTGGTGTCCTTACTGTGTATGTTGTCAGGTGAATAAAAGCATGATTGTGTGTCTACTCTATCTGTTTCCCTCACTCACTGCATGGCCGTTTGTGTCTAATCACAGGCAGCAGAAGCTGCTACTGTTGTTCTGCTAATGTGCTGCTACTGCTACACTGTGTAGATAAAACAATAGATCCCGAAGCTCGACAGCTGAATCTTGTGTAGGTGAGGCCTTCTTCCATGTAGATGTGATTTTCCCTTTCTATTAGTGGGAATCAGTCTTACTGATAAAGCTACATCGTTCTGACTAATCAAGCTACTTCACCTTACTGAGTGTTCACACTCGTGCCTATTGCACAAAAATAATATCTTACTCTTGTCAAGGTTTTAAGTTGTGCTGTCTTTAAGCTAACATCAACAAACCCAAGTAACAATGGATATATTCTGTCATTCACGTAAACCCAAAAAATGGTGAAACTAACTCTTATTAACTCATGATTTTGATCAGTTAAAAGGTGTTTAACTTTAATTTTGATCCTGTCTTTGTACAAAATTAAATCTGAATGCAAAAAGTCCCAAAATTTTGCACTGCCCCTTTAAACTCTTCGGGCTCTAAACCCACATTCCCAGATACTGCAGTTTAAGTATTTCACCATCAAATATTTATACATCTATAGACTGACGGTTGCATAAGTTAACCAGCTGTCATCAAAATATCATTAACAATAATTGAAACTCTCTGTGGATCTTCTGCCCTCTAGGTGTTAGGACTGTCAGAGTTAGTTATGTAAAGGAGGGCATGATGACAGTAGATGATGTGAATGTGTGTATATACACTATGTGTGCGTGCGTGTAAAGTAAGCGTGGTCAGTAGCTTGGACAGTTCGCGACCCAGCGGGGACATTGGCGCTCCGGCTGGGTAGGTAATGATATCAGATGCCACACTCCACAACAACAGGTGCCTTGGCACTGCCACCTTCTACCTCCACGCTGTGTCAATGACATCAACACTGATGCACTGGTTAATTATAGATCACCAATCCCCTGTTCCTCACCGCTAGCCTTTAGAGGAGCATGAGGTTATGTGGGAGATGTTCTGTTGCAGGTTGACAGGTTTGGGACAGATTATAACACAAGTTGACATGTTTTTTTGTTGTTTTTTTTCAGCAGGTTTTCTTTGTGATCCAAGCAAGAAGGATGGTGGATTTATGATTTTTATACACTGATACTGTACCTATTTCTAACATGAAGCATGCTAAATGGTTGCTAGCTGTCATTGGTAAAACATACCTTATAAATCGACTGCTAAATGTGTAGGTATTCATTTTGGTTAAGTGGTCAAACATGCTAATTTAATATATGGAAAATGTGCTTGGCGCTCATGGCTCCTCTCTTATTTCCACACATCAGAACACTCATTTCATTATCTGTAACAGAAGTTTCAATCTATGACTTAGATGTAGCAGCAACAACATTTTATCTTCTTCACCACTTCAGATTAATACATTGAACTTAATTTGTTGCACGAAGACTGCAAAAAATGCTAATGACACACCATTTTTTATTTACTACTGAACAACTTTTCCTCAATTTTTTTTTCATGAAGGACGTATGATTTTTGTTTTTCTTGTACCTCATATGCTTAGAACCCTTGTGACTAATTCAGTAGAAGTGCTCAGCTCCAGGGTGGAGATTGGGAGCAGATTTAGGTGCAGCATTTGGATGACCATATGGAACTCTTTGTGGCGCCAAGAGACCATGCAGCTTGGAAACCTGATCACCATCTCCCTGGTGACAGCTGGAGCCTTTACACCATCAGAACATTTGTAGACTTCTAATTTGTCATAACCACCTCCTGTGGCAAAGAAATATGCTGCAAAAATTAGGTAAGAAGTTTGTAATTTCTGGGACAGAGCAAGATTTTGGGAGCAAGGCCAAGAGAGATATCGAGGTAGGGTTACGACACAGAAGGAAGTGTCTGTCAGTGCATGCAGAAGTGGATGCGAGGATCTTGTGCATGGATAATTCATTCCACCTTGTTAGTTGAAGAAGCAGTGATACTGTGTATTTTCACACCAAAGAAAATGTGAAAAAACTGTAATGTAATGACTGGATCTCTAATCATATACATTTTGTTCTAGTATTCTCAAGTTACCAACATACAGTATATTGCTCTGAGTGTCCACTAGAGCTTTCAGAGAGGTTGTCCTTTCTCCTCGCCAGTCATAATTACCCAAGCTCACGTATGAGTGTATTTCTGTGTCTGTGTGCAGATCATGTGCATGTACCTCTGCATCTAGTGGCTGTCAGTCAAGCACAAACTCTACAGTATCTCCCTGAAGAGAGCAGCTGGTTATAGTAGCTTGTCAGTAAAGACATCTCATTAATATTTCATATAACTGTTTTTTTGTTGCAGCTTTCTCTCAGTGCACCTTGTTGTTTCTCCCCATTTGTCTGAATGGACCGTGTATCTTATGCTCATCAACCAGAAAATGCCCCTCCCCTCCCTTCATTCTCCATCTCCAGTGTGTAAAGTGTTTTCTGCCTGAAGGCACAATTCTCTTGTCATTGTTGAACACTCAGGGCCTTGTTGTGTTGTGATGTAATTGTTTTGCTCTGAAACCTTTCACGTTGCAAGCTGAAAACAAGGGACAGTTTCATGATCTATATGACTCTAAACTCGCAGTTAGAGTTGTTAAACCGTGATTGTTTAGTTAATGACTCTCTAACAAAGGCTCACAGTAACAGAACAATAATTGCCTGAATACAACACGTGCATCAGCAGTCAAATTGTTGTTGTGGGCCTGTAACACTGGCAGTAAACAGAGACTTGAATTCTCATTGCACTTAGAAGAGCTCGGGAAAGGCTTGTAGGCTAGAATTTTCTAGTGGGAAATAGCCTGAGTGTTTTTTTGTTGCATGGTGGTAATGCTCTCTAATGCTGATGGTTGACTCTCTGCAGGCAGTCTCACAATTCTCAGGTGGGCCTTCCTAAAGCACTAGCTGAATTAAGTGGATATGGCTGTGAGAGTTTTAAAGTGCGTCACAGCGTACAGACCGCTGGTCTACTGTGACATTACTTGGTTGTTAAGTGTTCTTTAGTGGATTACAGCAGGCTTTGGCATGCTTCTGACAAAGCAGAATGGGACTATCAAAACCAGCTGGCCTGATAGTGGACCGAGAAGTGATAGATTCTGTTTCTGTTAATTTGGTTCCAGCTGGCACCTCTGGGAGAACAGCAGATAGAAGACTGTCCAAGTGGGCATCAGGGATGAAAACAATAGGTGGAAAGCAAAGTGTTTTAGCATACAATGGAAGCTGTCTGGTTGTGTTTGGTACATAGTGAGCATGATAAAAACTCTTCCTTGCATGAAGCCTTAAGACTCAATACTGTAGATCAAAAAGAGCTGGATTTGTGAGTGAATGCACGTAAAAGGCTTTTTGTCCTCCATAGGTAAAAATACTAATTATGCACTAATCTGATCACTGGATCAATATTGGTGTTGATACTGAGCTTATAAAGCGGACTAGATGTAACCATTCTACATTAAAATACAGTTTCTTTGTAAGTGACCTTAAAAAATCTATGTTTCTGCTATGAGATAAGAGCTGACACTGTTTTATGTCATGTTGCCTTACATAAGCCACACAGTGAGGTATACAGATTTTATAGGTGGGGAAATAAAATATTGGTTTGCATATCACCAGATATCTTGAGTAGAGGTACACTGTTTTTGTCTGTTAGTTGCACAGGATGATCACGGAAACATCTCTGACACTGAGGTTGAAGGCTGTGGTTATGATTGTCACTGCATTTATTTGTTCCGTGGTCTACAAATAAAAATGGTCAGATAGCCAACAATTTCTTTCAGTCATTTCCTGACAGAAAAAAAAATATTGTTTCATGTTAGCAGCCAGGCACAAAAGTCTGGGTGAGAGCAAAAAAAAAGAGAATAAAGGGAGAGAAAAGGCCTCTGGCTTTAGAAATGCTTGGCTTCAGTGGCAAGCTAACTGGACTGTAACTTAGATATGTAGTTGGGAGAGTGAGAGAGAGAGAGGGCTATGGATTTTAATCTGCCAGTCGATAAAGGTCAGTGCTCGAAAGGGCTTTATTCCTCAGCTTCACATCAAAGTGTAAATCCGCTGATTGCAGTCCCTGAATGGGGAGACAACAAGGCTCCATTTGTGGTCTCTTTCTATGGCTCAGTGTGTGTAAGACCCTGCGTGCGCGGACCTATAATACAGGGGGTTTCTATCAGGGGCCCCCTAGATCAATGGGCCGAATGACCTTTGCATTGTGCTGCCAGCTTGGCCCGTGATGTCATGCCATCTATCCGGTGCTCCACTAAAGGGGTGAAAGAAAAGCAAGGCAAAGTCCCACACCTTCCTCCCACTGAGCCACAGAAAAGACAGCATGAAAGGCATCATCTGCAAATGTATCCACCTGAAACAGCATTTATTCCCCTCAAAACACACCTTCACAGATTACGGAGCTTTCTTTAAAGTGTGTAGGTGTTTGGAATGAGATGCCTGCTGGTTAAATGATGTATGTTACAATGACATTTGTAGGGTATGCTGAATCACTGTTTGAATGTATGTTTGCTGATGTTAACAAAAGTCTTGGCTGACTCAGATGAGCCCTATCATTTCTGGAGTGTTGTTCTGCATTGATCTATGGCTATTGAAATTAAACACGGTGCAGCAAAAACTCTGAGCCAAGAAAAAAGAGAAGCCCTCTCATTGTTTCCAAGTGAAAGGTCCTCTTTATAGTGAGGAGAGACGATGGCAGCTGGTAGGTTCTTCCCTCTATAGAAGATAGAGCACTTTCACAGAGTTGTGGAGTGCATTTGAATGGAAATCTAAAGAGGTAGGCGTGAACCATTTGTTTTGCTATGTTTGTGTTTGCTGTCAACATGTCTGTCTGTGTTGTGGGGCGGCCCCTTTTTAATGCACAAAGTGGCTAACCCCCTTCCACCCACATGACCCCACCAACTCTGCATCACCCCCCAAGCCCAGACATAATCGCAGGGGAGGAAGAGTTGCCCCAAAAGAGAATGCAGGAGCCATCTTTGTATGCAGCTTTGTCATGGCGACAGATGTTGTAATTGCCAACTGATGGATCACTTGTCAAGGACATCATTAGGTCTTTGGTGGCCATGCCTATTGGTACAAGAGAAGGGGTTAAAAGAATGACTGGGAAAAGATGGAGATGGCTCAGGTGGGGATGGATGAGAGACCAGGTCACATATATCAGCCTTTTGACTGCAGCCATAGACATTAATAATGTGATTGGCCACGCGTTAGAAACACCAGAGGATAAAAGAATTTTTACGCCTTCTTGTGATGGCATGAAAGGTTTGAAACACAGTAAATATATTAACAAAACACCTCTAGTTTTCTGTAAAGCTCTATTTAGTTCACTGGTTTTATAGTGAAAGCAACAGAATTTGGGTAGTGATGTACAGACTGCCACAAATGCATAAGTGTTTCTAATTATTTGATTAAATTACATTTAATTGTATCAATATTAGAAAATATCTAGAAAAACCTAACTTCTATATTTCCAAAACTAAAGCATCTTTTAATTCAGACTGTCTCCGTGTGAAAGATATTGGGGCCCTCTAAGAGTGCAGGATGAGGTTTCTGAGGGGCCCAGTCAGGAGAGAGGCACTATTCTCTGGTGGCACATTCAAGGTCATTTAAGCAAGTGTCCCCACGTTTTACAAAGTGTCACTCTACACCAAAGTAAATTGTCAGTTTGTTTATACTTGCCATTTGATTGTGTAAGGCACCCTCCAATGCACACACACACACATACACCCACGCACACACATACACACACACCAAAAGCTCCCCAGAGGTCAATTAGGACAGACAAGGGGCTTTCAAACAAAGGGTGCTAGTGGCCCAGAGCAACCAAGAGAACCACATAATTAACAGTTATAAAGTACTTTACTCTGTTAATTTAATTAGTTAATCCTTTTATCAGTGATGCTTTGTTGAAGGGAGTCATTACAGGGATCCTTTTCCAGTGTCACACATGGACTGTGGTCCTGTTCCAGTTTTAAGGCTGAATGGCTGGTAATGGAGATTCAGAAGTGATCTGAGCCACAGACGGCTACAAAGACAGTCAGTGTGCTGGAAGAATTACACACTACATCTGAGATCTCTGGACTTACATAATAATGACATCAGTAACATGTTGTGATATGTTAATTTTCCTCATTAACCTGGAATCTTGGCCTCTGCAAGGTGTAGGGATGTTATGGCAAATCGGTGTTTGAGGCTTTTGGTTATTTTATTTTTTTATTGGACAATCACTTAACAACAAAAGAAACATGCACAAATCAAATACATCTGAGAATGTGAAATCACAGGTTTCTCATCTCTGTTTAAATGGAAACATTTGAAGTCAAATGATCATTTTCATGCACTGCCAAGTCTCATCTCTTTGTGCCGTTTGGAACACCATCCCTTCTACCTTAAAGTTATGTCTGTCCTCTCAATCTAGAAATTATTCAAATGAGCCGAGCTTGCCATCATATTTTTTAACCGCACTACTTGAAGCATTAATAATAAAATGCATGTAATCCGATATGATGGAACTGCACATGGTGTCACCCCTTTTCAGGTGCAGCACCTTTGAACATCAAATCTGTTTTGAAAATGTTTTAATAATCAGCTCCGCCACCCCCTGTCGGGTGGCGAACCTGACATCCTGAGTTCAGTGGGAGCCACTAGACAGACGCCCTCCGGCCCTCGCCTCGCCGTACTTACATGAGCATTTAACTCACACCCAGAGATGGAAACCATGCATTCAACTTCAGGTCTGTCAAATATGCACAAAACAAAATCATCAACAGGCTCTGCATGTGTCTGCCCTTACCACCCCCATTCCATATTAAAGTGGTACACAATGTCCTGCTGATTGCTACAAGCCTTACAGTCACAGTATAACACCATTACAGATGAATGTGCTGGGCTGAAGATAGATTTCATAGCCACTGTATGTAAATATTCTGGCACACAGTTTATAACACCTTCATATTTACTATGGCACAATTTATTGATACAGCATAAGCAGAGAATGTGTTTGTGTAGAAGGATGGGCCATTGAATAGTCACAGAAGTATTTTATAGCAATACATAATTTGCTTATTTATCTCCCAAAATACATTTGTTTATGTTTTTTAATCAAGACTGTCTATAATTGTTGTAGGATGTTTTGAGTGCAGGTCAGTGTCAAGAAAACGAGAATAGAGTTTGCAATCAAACAAAACTCCTCATCTGACCAGATGGCTGATTATGGAAAAAAACATATCTCTGATTGCAATCACTCCCAACCGTCGCAGCTTCATTAGCCGGAGTTGGAAAATCATGTCGGTGTAGAAACACCTGTTAGTTACCATGTTAATGTTAATCTGGACCATGTGCATCTTCCTGACATGTCAAGATGAAGTCTGAAGATGTCTTCTTACGCTGGAGAATTAGCCTCTGGTTAATTAAATGCACCTGCTGGAGCATCCCCCAACGCCCTGCAGCCCTGCAGCCCTCTACCCCATGGTTAACAAAACTGATGAACACTAGAAAAAAAACTGTTTTCTTTCAGCTATTCTCTCTCCTTTTTACACCAGGGCCTGTGTAAATAATACACACTGACATAAACAAAAGTACTTACTGTCAGTACAAGACAGACCTCTGAATTTTTAATAACTGTGCTCACCTGGATAGCACGAACCTCTAAAGCTAAAGCTAAAAATAAGTGTTTTATGTTCTGTTTGCAGTAAAGGAGGGTTCAATCTGTCACACAAATAAACTAAAATGGCCAGTGAATGATGAAATTAGCAGGAAAGGGAAGAGCGTGCACTTTAATTGACAGTGGTGGAATATAAAGTACTTTCCCAGTTTGATACTTCACAAAGTACTTTTTACTCTACAACATTTATATAACTGTAATTACCATAACTTATTATTTACCAATTACTAGTTATTTATTTACTAGTTAGTTACTAGTTACTAGTTATTTACTACTATTTATTTTTTTACATAAAAAAACAGACAAGCTTATAAAGTGACACAGTGTTACAAATTAAATGTGGTTATAATTTGTTCTAGCTTGCACAATAATGAAATTGTTGTAAATTTATCAAATGCGTCAAAAATATGCTTTTGTTTTGTTTTTTGTTTACTGTACTTTACTCAAATTTCGAAAGGTTAAATAACTGTTATATTATTGTGCTACTGCTTTTACTTACCAGTAGATTTTATAATAATTCTAATACATATAAAATACTTATTTAATTAGTCATATTACCCAAATTAAAATGGACAAGACAATGTAACCAGAACTGTAGCAAACGTAACTTCAGGCTATAGGATCAAGTTTGCAAACTCCCCCAACCATGGAAAAATGGCTCCCCCATAATTTCTGGCAGTCTTTGATGGGGATTTGTGCCCAAATGAAAATGCATCTGAAATGAGCAGCCCTCTGTGGCCCCCACAGTGTGCAAAGATGGCATACTGCAATAATCTTAAAAATGTAATTAAACACAGATAAGATTAATACAATCAGGGAGAGATGATTGAAAGATGCTGTTGTGTAGGAGGGTGGCGAGACTCCCGGGCCCCTGGGCCCCAAAACGAGGCAGCTAGCTGTGGGGAAGGGGGCCCTTCGCATTGGGATTAGCTTAGCCAGGTGGGGTAGCTTCGTGGTTGGAGCATTTAAATTAGCAGTGAGATGACAATCCCCATTAGGAGGGATTAAAGGCCTGCTGGCAACCAGAAATGCACTGGCACTGGCAGGGGCATCCGTCACAAGAAACCCAAGGCGATGCAGCACAAGTCAGTCAGTCGACAGCTGCCGTCGTTCTCTTTATCACAATCACAAATGATGGTGTAATGCAATTTCATAAAATGTATATTAACTTCAGATTTTTTATTTAGTCTACTATTCATGCATAGAATAATACTGTAAGGCAAAAGTACTCCTAGGTTAGAAAGCAGACACATCAAGCCAAAGTTATGTTCTGACTGGACAGCATCTTGTGAACTTGCCTTATAGTTTGGTCCTGAAAACACTTTTTTGCTGTTGTTTTTTTTTTTAACAGCTGCACTATTTCATGCATCTGTTTCAGATGTATGAGTTACAGTAGCCCAACTATGCAGCCTGTCTTTACATTAATTCAAAAGGACAGAACCCAGGTTAAGAGGTGAGATTGCACAGCAGCCCAATCACTGTGGAAGTCCCTGCAGAGAATCTGTCTGTTGGCTGGACTGTGCTAACGTCACAAAGCTGCAAAAGAAATGACTGGCTTACTGCCACCTGACAACGGCACTTTTTGTTCCTGATACATTCCCAAGTTCTGAAGGCAGAGAAAAACAAAGAAAAAACAGAAATCCGATTAAACAATCTCCTTGTGTCCTGATTAACATACATTTACATGACAAAACTTCTGTGTGATTAAACAGTAGTAGGTGAGTCCAGCGCCCAGTGTGGTGTTATGGCCTCTCAGAAGGAATCCCACAATGCACTGCACTTCGCTGTGCGCCACGAGCAGAGAATCTCCCCTGCTTGGCTGTATTCAGGCTGCTTGGCCTGCGCTGCTCATCGTAAATATGTCATCTCTTCCACAGCAGCTTACAAACAAGAACTTTTAAAG
Source organism: Helostoma temminkii (assembly GCA_900302695.1). Classification (NCBI taxonomy): domain Eukaryota; kingdom Metazoa; phylum Chordata; class Actinopteri; order Anabantiformes; family Helostomatidae; genus Helostoma; species Helostoma temminkii. The sequence continues at coordinate 8,376 of OMLM01003252.1, read as the reverse complement.
CCCACCACCTGCTGGACTAAGAACTGGGATCAGTATGGGATGAGAGGATTGTATCTCTATGCAAACTAACTGGTGAAGAGTTCCACACAGACACCATAACAGTAGAAACAAGGATGCCAAACAGAGTGTGACCCTCATATAAAATTGTGATAATGTTCTTAACTTATTAGTAAAGCAAGGGCTGAAAAACAAACAACGACAGCCATTGTGAGAGTGTCAGTCAAAGGCAAGATGGCGGACGGGGGAAAAAAAACAGGATATAAAAATGGAACTGTAGACAGACAACGTCAGATGTCACTGTTTGGTATTTCTACAAAGCTCCAGAGAGAGAAGTTAGCCTGGAGCCATTGCAGTGTTTGAGACAAATTAAGTGAGTGTGTGCGAGCCCCTGTGCCAGCCTGGGCCTTCTCGCTTCCCCTACAGTATGCTGAGCTCTCCAGCGGCAACAGGAAATCAAACAATAAGCAGGAGGGAAATAAAAGGTCCTTTTTTGCCCTCTGGCGCTAGTAAACATGGAAACAGCATTTGGAAAACGCTGCCACCGTTGAGAAAAGTTTCCTTCTTTATGGCAACACTATCAAACACCTTGACAAAAATTAAAACACAGTCTATTGATTCAAACAACAAGAGGTGCATAATACAAGTGTTTAAACTGTTTTAAATGAAAATACTGATTAGTGTGAAATTTTGAAATAAAATATAATAATAAATTTATACTGTTTGCTTACTTCTAATTGCTTGACTAACTAAAATGACTCATGTACCTATTGAATAAGGGCACATCACACATGTAGGAATATTAAAGGAAATGATTAATTAAAATGTGAATGCAGAGCTTAGGAAGCACTTCTGTCACTTTTATTATTTTCTGTAGACAGTTCAGCTGTGACGCACGGTATTATCGGAAAACAGTAACATTAATCAGCTTCTAATGTAATTTATTTTTTACTATGGATTCAATGGAGGTTCAAACATAACGACATACAAATAAATATAATGGTACAAAACAAATAAGTTTCTAACTTAAGATGAATTGTTTGTTGTATTTATGCTCAGCCAACCGGGTATTGAGGCTACATTTAGTGCTACATGAAGTAGCTTTAAAAAACGTAGAGCGAGAACATGAATCTCCTCATATCACGTCAGAGTTCAGCATGGTCTCTAAGTGGAATTCTTAACTATGGGACCCCTTCACAGCGAGGAGTTTCTGTTTACATAAAAGAGCCGGCCAAGGTCTGGGACATTGCACTCGGGACTGGGGCATCCTAGCTCTCTGTCTAAGTGGAATGGAGAAAACATGGACGCTAATGTAAGAGCAGAAAACAAGGAACATGTGTTTTCTTCCTGAGATAAAAGTTTCCAGGCTGTTTTGTTTTAAGTGAATTGAGAGGTATATAAATGTAGGACATTGTGCTGCACCTGGTGTTTTTATTTTCATTTTTTCCATATATATGTTTTAATTCCTTGCTTTGATGCAGTTTTTTATTATTAAATCAGACCATGGTCATTCGTCCTTTTAACAAAGTTAAATGAATTAATCACTGACAGACAATAAATTACATTTATGAATAATAAAAAAATTAATAACACTATGTTTATATAACATATGCAGTAAAAGGCACTAGGGATTTCTGTAAGATGTGTAGAATATTATGTTTAAAATTAACATTTAAAAATATAAATTTAATAAATAGCAAATTTAACAGACGTATGATACTGCTGTAGCTCCCAGAAAGGATCATAACTTAACTTAAAAAAAAAAAAAAAACGTAAAT